>CAUYPK010091043.1:0-65717 GCA_963574355.1 Loris lydekkerianus
GTATTCAATAATTAATACCTGTTCTGGGACAGAAGAAAACTAAATAATAAATAGGTTACTTCTTTCAAGCCTCACTAAATAATTTGTTATTTCCAGGTAATATTAAGAGGTTGTATCAGGGGGTACCAACTCTGCCTCAAAAAGTTGTTACGTATTTTCCCTTAGGTTGAAGACGCAGACCACTCTTACCTGCTGCCAAGGCTCACTCTCAGCTTCTCTGCAGTGGCTGGCTCCATGCTTCCTGCCTGTCATGAGAGAAGGAGCAGGCCACTTCCATCCTCCTTTAAAAAATTAGAACAAAAGATTATTTCCCTGAAGGTTTGGGCCAAAAATGTGGGTGTACATTATACACAGGAAGGCACAGCAAACTATGGTATTTCATCTCATGGCCAACCTAGTTTAATCTCTTAACTCCTACCTTCTTCCTTCCCTACTCAATCTTTTTATTTATTTATTTTTTTCCAATTATTTTTGAAACAAAATTTCTGTGTAAGACTTCTGCCTGATAGGTAGTGCTCATAGAGGGAAAGTCATCACGCCTCGCCTAATTGTTGTGATTATAAATTATGGAATTTGAGATTTTTATCATGTCATTAATATTGTAATAAATTTCATGTGGAGTTTATGAAGTATTATTCAGTGACTGTTAAAGGTGTGTACACAAAGCCCTTCATTCTCACCTAATTGTTCCCTGAATGAACACTTAACTACACTTTCCAGTTTGCTGCAGATTCAATGTGGCTCCATAATCATCTCTTAAATTAGTTGCACTAAAAGCCATCCTTCCTAGCATCTGTGTCTAGCAGGATTTTTTTTTATTAATTAATATTAATTAATTATTTTTTGAGACAGTCTCACTATGTCACCCTTGGTAGAGTGCCGTGGCGTCGCACCTCATAGCAACCTTAAACTCTTTGGTTTAAGTGATTCTTGTTCCTCAGCCTTCCAAGTAGCTGGGACTACAGGCGCCCGCCACAACACCTGGCTATTTTGTTGTTGTAATTGTCATTGTTGTTTAGCTGGCCTGGGCTGGCCAGCCAGCCTCGGTGTATGTGGCTGGTGCTGAAACCACTGTGCTTTGGGCACAGAGCCTGTGTCTAGCAGTTTTATTCTCATTTCTTTTGTTGGAGACTTTAAGGGGATAGAAGCATAATTGCATTTTTAAGAGAGTTTACTGTTGGGGCACGGTGGTTCACGTCTGTAACCCTAGCACTCCGGGAGCTGAGGTGAGTGGATTGCCTGAGCTCTTGCGTTCAAGACCAGCCTCAGCAAAAATGAGACCCTGTCTCTATTAAAAATAGAAAACTGAGGCAAGAGGATTGCTTGAGTCCAAGAGTTGGAGGTTGCTATGAGCTATTATGCCACAGCACTCTACCCAGGGGGACAGCTTGAGACTGTCTCAAAAAAAAAAAACAAAACAAAAAAACCAACTTTACTTTGTAATACAGGCTTGTCTTGGAATGATTTATTTATTTTTTATTTATTTATTTAATTTTTTAGAATGCTGAAAGGAGCTTTTTCTAGTCAAAACAGTGGAACGATCTGCTTTCCAGAGTCACACCAATGGAAAGATTTTCTGAAATCTTTTGTAGTTATTATGTCCATTATTTCATCAAACTTGTGTTTTATTTACCGATGCATGTGTGCATGATATAAAATGTATTACGTAGGTCAGGGTCCAGAAAGCTTGAAAGCCATTGCTTGCCTTTGGCTACTACATTCATTTTTTTACCTGCTACTTCCCAGCTTGTTTCTTTAGTCATGCTGAAGTGGGTAGTGGTTTATAAAATAAATAACAGTCCTGATTCGGTGACTTTTAAGATTTAGTTTGGAGAGAGAGATACAGTGTGTAAAAATATTTGCAATATTGTGAAGGAATTATTAACAACATGTAAGCAAAATATTGTGGGAACATGGGACAGAACAGTGACCTGTATCTGGGGCTGAGCACGGTGAGAGAGGCTGAGCACAGTGCATGGTGTTTGGCACATAGCACCAACTAGTAATCATAGTTTCCTTTCTTTGTTAAATAATTTATTTAGGACTGGATGCAGTGGTACACACCTGTAGTCCCAGCTACTCGGGAGGCTGAGACAGGAGGATCGCTTGAGTCCAGGAGTTCTGGGTTATAGTGTGCTGTGCCAATTGGGTGTCCGCACTAAGTTATGCATTGATGGCGACCTTCGGGGGAGGGGGGGGGGCACCAGGTTGCCTAAGGAGGGGTGAACCAGCCCAGATCGGAAATGGAGCAGGTCAAAGCTCCCGTGCTGATCAGTAGTGGGATTGCACCTGTGAATAGCCACTGCACTCCAGCCTGGGCAACAGTGAGACCTCGTCTCTTAAAAAGTAAATAAATAATGAAAAAATAATTTATTTTGGAAATTTTAGTATATGTATATATTTTGTTCATAGACATTCCTGTATTTATACTTAGTATGTCAATTCAAAGAACATCTTAATGCAGATTTTTAGGTAAAGATTCTGATCTTGAACTCAGGCAAAAGATCTGTGATTTTTATCTCTAATAACTCTCAATATTGAAACCCTACTTTTTGTTGGGCACTTATGTTTTAATCTCTTTTTGTCTTCATGGTACTTTAAACTTTATTTTTTGAGACAGAGTCTCACGATGTAGCCCTCAGTAGAGCTCTGTGGTGTCACAGCTCACAGCAACCTCTAACTCTTGGGCTCAAGTGATTCTCCTGCTTCAGCCTCCCCAGTAGCTGGGACTATAGGTGCCCACCACAACGTCCAGCTTTTTTTTTTTCTTCTTTTGTTTAGCAGGCCCCAGGCTGGGTTTGAACCCACCAGCCCTAGAGCATGTGGCCGGCGCCCTAACAACTGAGCTACTGATGCCCAGCCTTTAAACTTAATTTTAAAAAATTTGATTTCATGTCATTCCTACTGAACAGAATATTTTTTTTCTGGTCATTCAAGTTATTAAGAATAACTGACTTAGAATAACTTGGAATATGGGGAGAATATTGGCCTCTGTGCCAAAAGCACCTGTGAGGATATGAGCTTGGAGTATTTTGTCCTCCTTTTCCTGTTGTGAGCTGCAAACTTTGAAGGAAGACTAAGAAGGGCCAAAAAAGGGAGCACCTCTTAGCTGAGACAGCTGCCACTGCATAAGCTTCTGAGAAGCACAGACCAGCGTTCTCATGTCTCTGTGCTGGAGCATCAGCCCACAGCCTACCCATTACGGGGAGCTTGTGCTGAGCACTCTGCCTGCCTGTTGGCCACGACACAGGGACTTCTATTACTGAGGAAAACATGACAACATGCGGAATTAGTCAAATAGCAGTCTTTGAGGCAGCTGTTACACATAATTGGCATTTAATTTATTTTCCTTAACATCCATTTTCCCCCCCCTTCACCTATCATCTACACATTAGCTTTTCAGATTTCCTAAAAGTTTTATGCAATTCCTACATTTCTACCTTTCTAGTAGAAATGGCCAATTTATTGACTGATTAAATATTAGAGAATTTTATTTTTATTTTTCATGCCATTGAGTGTTTACTTATATTCATTTGACTTCTTTGGCTTTTAAATTTCCTCATCTTTGTATAGTTTACTACCTGCAAGTGAAATTTCACAATTTGGGGTAATAATGAAGAAAACTTGTGATATTGAAAAACATTTTTATTAATTTTTTTAAGTCTTGAGTTTAACCATATGTGCAATATGTGTATATATATATTTTTTATCATTTGAGAGTAGATTGCAGAAAGCATACTTCTCACACTGTATGTACTTGGCTAGAATGTTGCGTCCTGGCTGCCCTTGTGCCCTCCAAGCGCATCACACCTGGAGTTCTGCCACCTGCCCAGCCCTTTGGTGGTCATGTGCAGAGTGGTTTGCCCACTGTATTTTCAAATTTATCCATTATATTTAGTAAGCAACTTAAGGGAAGGCTGTGTAAATAGTTTATTCAACAAACTGTCCCCCTGGATTTAACATTCATTGATGATTCTTGCCCAAACCAGCATTTCCTATGATGATTGCAAAATGATATTTTTCTAACTCTACCACCCTGTCCACTTTTACCAGTTGGCATTTAGAGCTTTCTCAGAGCCTTCTGTTAGTTTTTCTCATCAGGATGGACTCAGGAGTTCCTGTTTTTTTTTTTTTTTCTTTATTTAATGCGTGAGTCCCACATGGCTAGTGGAAGCCCCTGCAGGTTGGCTTTCACATCCTTTTGTCTTTCCATGTACTTTGTGATGTGTCCTCATCTTTTATATTTCAGAGTATTTTCTTTTTAGCACAGATAGTTTAGGTTCATAGTGTACCTTCTCTGTCTCAGTTCTAGAATCTTGCTACTTCTCAAAAGAGCTATATAGTTTAAGGATGGGATAGTGTTTAGAAATCAAGGTCTGGGTGCTAAGTGATTGTAAATTTAAATCTTCAAAGATGTGTTTACATTGGTTGATGAATAGAAAATCAGAAGACATACTATTATTACATACAAAAAAAGTATATGTAAAAGGTCATTTTTAAGCATTACTATGTGTGGTATTATTATTGGAAGCAAAGCATTGATCCTGAGTGTCCTGAAGCTGTAGCACCTGGACAGGGCAGTGTGCACCTCTGCACAGAGGGTGGGTGGTGCTTCTGCTGTGGGACAGTGGGCGCCCACAGAGTGCTGGGTGTGTAACATGCTGGCATTTATTTACAAGTTCACAATATGTTAACAATTGTTTATGAAAGGGAAAATGTAAGTGTTCTTTTTTTCATAATTTGCTTAAAAATGGTGATTATTTGGGAAAAGAGGCCAGTGTAGAGGAGACAGGGATGGATGCTGAACTTCTGCCTGTAGCTTGTTTGGTAGTTCTGAAGTTGAATCCGAGTGAATAAAGCAACATTAAATCAAAGTCAGTAACAAAGCAGTCCTTAAAAATAAATAAAAAGCAAGGGATCCAAATTTTTGGTCACAGAAATAAATGACTTCAGCTGATGTTAAAGCAGTAAGTTGACTATTTGAGTTGAGTGTTCCTGAGGACAAAAAGGATTGGAAACAGGCCAGCCTCTGATAGCACACACCTGTAATTCTAGCACTTTGGAAGGCCTACGTAGGAGGATGCCTTGAGGCCAGGAGTTTGCCACCAGCCTGAGCAGTATAGCAAGACCTGTCTCTACAGAAAATACGGAAGTGAGCCAGGCATGGTGATGCACACCTCTAGTCCCAGCTATTTGGGAGGCTGAGGCAGGGAGACTAGCTTGAATACTGAGTTTGAGGTTGCTATGAGCTATGAAGACACTATTATACTCTAGCCTGGGTAACAGTTGAGACCCAGTCTCAAAAAAAAAAAACAAAAAACAAAAAAAAAGCCAAGAAATCTTAGTTTTTAGTATCTACCTTATTAGTAATAATGGTATTATTTTGAAAACTAGTATATATTCTAAGATCAAGTAATTTTATTAGTATCATTTTGAACCAAGAAACTCAACCCAGATGGTAATATGAAAATAAAATCAAAGAAGTAAAATAACTAGCAATTTTGACTTTGAAGTGTAAATACCAATATGAATTCTTAGTGTATTTTCTCTAAAAATACATATATCCTGGCAAATTCCATTAAAAACTCATAAAAACCGTGACCAGTCCACTAGAAATAGGCTTACCATGTATGTAGATTGCAGTGTAATTCCCGGTTTAAATAGAAGTAGGAATTTTGATGAAATGGCTGAGTTAGAAATAGACAAGATGAGCCCAGTTCATCTGCTCACACCAGAAAGACAAGTGGGTTGTAAAAGACTACTGGAAGTCTTGTCAGATGTACTTAGGAATTAATTAAAGGTGTCCTGTTGGCTAAAGATATGACAGTTTGGAAATTGACAAAGGTGTTGACAGTACATTAAAAAGTCATCAAATAAATTCAAATCCATGACTTCATAGTGTGAGACTTAAAGAATTACTGGTCTCTTTGATAGGTGTCTATAGTCTCACTGTGTTGCCCTCAGTAGAGTGCTGTGGCGTCACAGCTCACAGTGATCTCCAACTTGTGGGCTTAAGTGATTTTGAAAACTGGTAAATAAGACAAAGCAATGAAAATGCATTTTCTTCATGAACTGTGCCTCAAAGTTAACAAATGCGAGGGAAAGTTTATGGAAAGTATTCCATCTTAACACCTAGTGAAATAATATATTGGATAAATGAAGAATCATAAAATAGTCCCACTTTATTGCTTATAATTAGATAATGGATAAAGCCATATGGTCATCAGTGGCTGCTAACAATATTAAATATGAGCTGACGGGAGATTTTATAATAGATGGATAAGGCCAACAA
Source organism: Loris lydekkerianus (assembly GCA_963574355.1). Taxonomy (NCBI): domain Eukaryota; kingdom Metazoa; phylum Chordata; class Mammalia; order Primates; family Lorisidae; genus Loris; species Loris lydekkerianus. The sequence continues at coordinate 6,293 of CAUYPK010091043.1, forward strand.
TACCTTGACCTCACACCAGAAGAGGCAAGCAAACATCAGGTGTCCTCTGGTGGAAGTCACCAACTTATAAAATAATTCTTATCAGGAATAATTGACCTTGAATCTGATGAAGCATCTCTATATGACAACCAGTTTGTAAGAAATACAAGAGCAGAAAAGTGTGTTAAAGGACAGCATGGGTGCAGTTAGCACAATCCAAAAGGCAAGGATGCTTGCAGGAAAAGTTATCTGATTTCTTTCACCACATAGGTTGCAAGGAAAAAGGGAAGAGGGAATTTTCAGATTATTAAAAGAGATGTAAGAAACATGAAATGAAATAGAACGTGGGAATCTTGTTTAGATGAGATTTCATTCAGTATTGGAAAAAACAAAATCGTAAGACCAAAGGAGTATTCTGGAGTGAACATTTAATATGTAATACAGGTAATTTAATGCTTAATATTATATCTCAATATAATATTAAAGAAATAAGTGATCTTTCAAGGTATAAGGCTTGTACTGGAGAGGTTTAAAGTAGTGCTGATTTTCATATGAAATAGAATCAGTATGAGTTGGTAATTGGGGAAATAGATGATAGATATGGTACGTAGCAATTCATTATATTACCCTGTAGATTGTATTTGAAATTATATGTAAATACGAGCTTGTAAAGAAACGTTTATTTGAATTGCTGCTTTTTGTTTTAAGTGTGATTTTTTTTTTTCTTTTGTGTATTTTTTTTCTTTTTTATTTTTTCAAATTGATATAGGGATAGGCTACATTGTTCTCACTCCCAGGATAAAGTTCCATTTGTAGACAAGCCCCTTGCCTAGGGGGCATGTTATACACCCTCACAATGTGCACATTAGGTGAGATCTCACCTCCTGCCCTTCCTCTCCCCCCCCCCCCCCCAGTGTTTTATTGTTCCTGGGAACATGTAATTGTTTATATATTGATTTCACATTATTATGGAGTACATTGGATATTTATTTTTCCATTCTTGTGATACTTTCCTAAGAGAATGCATTTCAGTTCCATCTAGGCAAATGTAAAAGACGCAAAGTCGCCATCTTTTTTAATGACTGAATAATATTCCATGATATATCCATATACCAGAGTTTGTGGATACATTCATAGGTTGTTGGGCACTTAGCTTGGTTCCATGACTTGGCAATTATGAATTGAGCTGCAATAAAGATTCTAGTGCAGATGTCTTTGTGGTAAAATGATTTATGTTCTTCTGGGTAGATACCTAGTAATGGGATTGCAGGATCAAATGGAAGGTCTACTTTTAGATCTTTGAGGATTCTCCATATTTCTCTCCAAAAATAGTCCTGTATTAGTTTGCAATCCCACCAGCAGGGTAGAAGTGTTCCCATCTCTTCACATAAGTGTAGTATTTCTACTTAATTTACCCTAAGCAAGCAATATAATTTTTTTTTGGGGGGGGGAGGGGGAGACAGAGTCTCACTATGTTACCATCAGTAGAGTTCTGTGGCGTCACAACTCATAGCAACCTCCAGCTCATGATTTGACTTTGTAATTTTATTTTAAATCATTACAGGTACATAATGGCTCTATATCTGCATAGGGTACATGTTATGTTTTGATATAGGCCTACACTATGAATTAAAGAAATCACGGTAATTGTATCTGTCACCTCAGGTAGTCAACATTCTCTGTATTAGGAAGATTACACTTCCATTCTTTTAGTTATTTTAAAGCACACCCAAGCCCTGCTATCTCCAACCCCTGGGCCAGACTTCGGCCTGCTGGCTGGTGGCTGCTGGGAACTGGACTGCGCAGTGGGAGGTGGGAGGATGCACTTTCTGCCCATCTCCACCCGACCCCACCTCCTGCTAGACCAGCAGCGCTTAGATTCCTCCAGGAGTGTGAGCTCTGCAGCACTGTGCAGAGTGGGGTGTCTAGGTGAGGCGCTCCATTTGTGATGCCAGGTGGTGCTGAGGTGCTGGTGTTAGCCTGGGACTGTCTAGTTGCAGCAAAGCCAGCTTAGGGCTCCCACTGATCTTGCATAATGGATAGCTGTATTATTTTACTACATATTACAGTGAGTCATCCTGAAATCATCAACTACCTCTTCATCCCGTGTCTGTGGAAAAATTGTCTTCCATGAAACTGGTCCCTGGTGCCAAAAAATGTTAGGGACTACTACTGTAGCTTATTGTTGAATATAGTCACTTCATTGTGCTGTTAAAGACTACTGTTCAGTGTATCCATCTAGATACATATTTGTATCTATTAACTGTCCTCACTTTGTCTCCCCCAGCCTCTCCAGTAACCTCCGTATACTCTATGAGGTCAGTTTTTAATGTTTTCCTCCCACATTTGTTCAGTCCTGTCTGTGATTTTGAAAAGTGCCACCAGATGGAGATGCTACTCTAAGAAAACAGACTGAAAACTTAAAAATAACTCTATCAAGTACTTAACATACTTTCTACATGGAAACAAAAATAAAAGTTTGCAAAGACTTCTGATTCTACAAGTTAGGTACATAAATGCTTAAAAGTATGAACAAAGTCCGGGTATAAGACACGGAGATTTGTCTTTCTGTGCTTGTCCTGTTTGATTTCACATAAAGTTCTCCAGTCCCATCTGTATTCCATTAATTTTTCAAAACACGGGTATGCTGGTTTATACTTTATAATTACTATTATCATTGTTATTTTGGAAACAGAGTCTTGCTCTATAGCCCTGGATAGAGTACAGTGGCATCATAGCTCACGGGTTCAAGTGATCTTCCCGCTTCAGCCTCTCAAGTAGCTGGGACTACAGGTGCATGCCACCACACCTGGTTATTATTTCTAAGTTTTGTAGAGATGAGTTCTTGCTCTTGCTCAGTCTCATCTTGAACTCCTGACCTCAGTCTGTCCTCCTGTCTTGGCCTCCCACAGTGGGAGGACTATAGGTATAAGCCATTGTACCCGGCCTTTGTTCATACTTTTAAGCATTTATGTATCTAAATTGTAGAATCAGAAGTCTTTGCAAACTTTTATTTTTTTCTGTTTCCATGTAGAAAGTATGTTAAGTACTTGATCTGGGAATAAAAAGTTATTTTTAAGTTTTCAGTCTGTTTTCTTAGAGTAGCATCTCCATCTGGTGGCACTTTTGAAAATCACAGAGGACTGGACGCTGTGCTTTCCTATTCCCGTACTAACGGCACTACCTGTGCCTTCTTGTAAAACCAGACGGAGTTACATCAAAAGCTGACTACCATGTGAACCAGAAATCTACAATTTCAACCATTCAAAAGTAAATACCATGTAAACAAGTGATTTGGGGAGGATAATAATTTGCAAAATCAATTGTTTAGGCCAGACTATTTTAGGCTATCTTAGACTATGATTTAAAAATGGAAAAAAAGATAGATTCTCAATGCACTGTTAATTGCTTTCATGTGTAAATGTATAGATGTTAGGAAATGGGCACTTGGGTTGTTTCTGCATCCTTGTGATTGTAAAGTGTGCTGCCGTAAACATTGGAGCATGTGTCTTTATTATACAATGTCTTGGCCAGGCATGGTGGTTCACACCTGTAATCCCAGCACTCTGTGAGACTGAGGTGGGTGGATTTCTTGAGCTCAGGAGATCAGCCTGAACAATGGTGAGACCCTATCTCTACTAAAAGTAGAGAAAGTAGCTGGGTGTGGTGTCAGGCACCTGTAGTCCCAACTACTAGGGAGGCTGAGGGAGGAGGATCATTTGAGCCCAAGATTTTGAGGTTGCTGTGAGCTATGATGAGACCAGGACGCTGTACTCAGAGGCAACAGAGTATAACTCTGTCCAAAAACAGTCTTTTTTTCCCTTTGTTTTTATTTATTATTTTTTAAAATTTTGTCTATACATATACATGTGTTTGTTTGGTTTCCACTTTTTGCCTTCACAAAATTAAAAAGGCTTAAAATTTAATAACAATAACAATGTTTAAGATAAGGACTAGAAACAAAAAACCACATAAAGAACGAAGATAAATACATTCAGAAAAGAAATCAGACTATTGCTGCAATGAAATATTGAGTAATAACAACAATGCAAAAAAAGTAACATTCACATTGTCAGATAAGAGTATGTCTGTCATAGAAGGCTTTGACTCTTAGGTTCAGTATGGAGTCATCAGTTAACTGTTTCTAATTTTTTTTTTTCCAAAGTCTCAAAAAATATACAACTAGTATTTATAAATAAAAATAAAAGATAATTTCAAGGAACAGATCATGCCAAATCTTACACACAATAGAAAAAGAAGAAATACTTCAAAATCATTCTATTTCATCTGGATACACCTGATATTAAAATTGGGGAAAAAATATAAATGTAGTTAGAGACAGTGTCTGTAGAGTGCAGTGGCATCACAGCTCACAGCAACCTCCAACTTCTGGGCTTAGGTGATTCTCCTGCCACAGCCTCCCGAGTAGCTGGGACTACAGGTACCCACCACAATGCCCAGCAATTTTTTTGTTGCAGTTTGGCCAGGGCTGGGTTTGAACCTGTTACCCTTGGTATGTGGGGCCTGCACCCTACCCACTGAGCCACAGGCGCCACCCAGAAAAAATAATTATAAAGGGAAATTACAAACATATTTCACTTACAAATGAGGATGCAATATCCTAAACAACATATTAACAAGTTGAATTAAAAATTAATGTTCAAGTAATGTACTTTGGTCAAAATTAAATCCAATTTATGTGAGAATTTTCTTCTCCTTTCCCTCACCCCCACCCTCCTTTCTCTGTTTGCTCTCTCCTCCCCCCATGCCCCACCATGTGATTAATTGTCTTTTTTATTTTTATTTTATTTTTGAGATAGCTTCTTACTGTGTCACCCTAGGTAGAGTGCTGTGATGTCACAGCTCACAGCAACCTCAGACTCCTGGGCTTAAGCAGTTCTTTTGCCTCAGCCCCCCAAGCAGCTGGGACTACAGGCACCTGCCACAATGCCTGGCCACTTTTTCTGTTGCAGGTGCAATTGTTGTTTTAGCAGGCCCAGGCCAGATTCGAACCCGCCAGCTCCGGTGTAGTGGCTGCACCCTAGCTGCTGAGCTGCAGACCCTGAGCCCTTTTTTTTCCTTTGCATACCGTATATACTCTAGTATATACAGCAGGGGCAGCGAACAAGTTCGACACAAAGAGCCAAAATTTTAAGCTGTGAGAGTCAGAGAGCCACACCACGCAGTGACCTGCCAAAACAGATAAACACTCACACAAAAGCATATAATTTTAACAATAATATATTAAACACATAATATAACATGCTCAGTCAGGTGTTTTTTGTTATCTTGTTCGCCACCCCTGCACTAGCTCTTAAAGGTCAATAGTCTTGGCAGGTTTGAGAGCTGCCCCATTAGCCAGACATCTCTCCAGCAGCAAAACCAGCCTGAAGTTTGCCTGTGGACACTAAACAGGCTTAAAGGGGTGAAGCTGAGGCTTTCTCTCAACTGTGACTAGAGTGCATGTTTAAATCAGCAATTTTCTGCACATGTATCTTTTCGGTGCAACAGGGCATTTTTTATGCTAAGTAACAGAAGCATTATTCCCTCTCAGCCACTGGTCACAGTCTCCTGTGCACCATTTTCTACACCAGACTTGCTTGGCACCACAGGCAGCTCTTCACCCCTGCACAGTGACATTTCAATCACCATCACCAGAACTTACAGCCAATCTTGCTGATTGGCACAGCAGGACCTTGGGTCCACTGGCACTGTCTGGTAGCAAGGAGAGGAAACTCCTCTCCACATACGTGCCTTGACCTCTGCAAGTGGCACTTCAAAAGGAGTCCATGAGCCAGTGGGATACTCAAAGATGCTTAAGGATTTCAGGGCTAGTTTCTCTGTTCATATCCAATTCCAGTGCTTCGAAACAGTAACCAGGCTGATGCCCAAGTGCAGAAAGCCCCACTTCATTTAGGAAGGAGCACATCTGATGGGGCAATCCTAGGCTTTTTGTTTTTCTTTTTTTTATTCCCTTTTTTTGTTGGCTTTGTGCTGAGTTTGTTTACAAAAAGATCCATTTTGCTTAAATAAAAATGGAAAACTCCATATATATAAAAAATAACAATTATAATCACAATTAGAGAAGAACATAATTAACATTTTGAGCCCATATTCTGAACCACTATACTGCTAAATGCTTACTTTTGAAACACTGTAAAAGATTAAACACAGACACAGCGAGATGAATCACAGGCTGTGCTCAATGGCTCATGCCTGTAATCCCAGCACTTTGGGAAACTGAAGCCTATAATTTTTTTGTAGAGATGGGGTCTTGCTACATTGTAGAAGTTAGAGCCAAGCCTAAACAACATAGTGAGACCACATCTCTACAAAAAAAAAAAAAAAGTTTTTGTAATTTGCCAAGCATTGGCACAACACCTATAATCCACTACTCTGAGGTGAGAGAATTCTTAAGGTCAGGAGTTCAAGGTAACAGTGAGCTATGATCACACTACTGTACTATGCCTCAGCAACAGAGTGAGACCCTGTTTCTATTTAAAAAAATAAAATAAAATAAAAACATAACTACTAACCATCCACTAACCCTTACCTTTAATCCAAGAAAACAAGATTATTCCCAGTGAAAAGACAATAGGAAAATTGGTTATATGTAATATCTATAGCCTCCTATGTCTCTAGATCAATGCACAAACACTGTTATAATAAAGTGAGTCTAGAGTTTTAATAAAAATAAGAAATATAAACTTATAGATAACTGAAATTTAGGGATTTCTGAGTGAAATAAGTAAATGGAAAGAAAAGCTGCTCAAAATAGAGCCTTAATAGAAAAAAGAAGTGATGCTAGATGTTAAGAAGATGTCCTTATATATGGAAGTCCACAAATCTGTGAACAGGAGAAAAATGGAGAGAAACAGAAGATAAAAACAGATAAACAAACATAAGCTCAAGCTAAGTACAAACCATACCTCCTAACCATATGGTAGATATAGATAAGGCTGCCCTCACAGAGATTATAAAATAAGCAAAATAGAGTACTTACAAGAAAACTTAAATTGTGTATATCTACTGTAAGATATGCTCCATGAGACTGAGGTCTTTGCTTGGTTAACTGCTACATCCCTAATACCTGAACAGACGCATGGAAGGTGCTCAATAGTAGTTGGAGAAAGTAATTAATCCATGTATCAGCTAAAAGTATCATCCTGCTCAAAGTACAGACTCATATTTTTGACTATTTTCAAAATACTGTAATGGAATAAAAAAAGGAAAACTGATGCATGAGCTACTTCTTAATTCTGAGACCACATTTCCTTCTAATATGCCAAGCAGTCCTCAGAATTAAGGACTTGACCAGGTAGTCAAGGAGAAGGTCATTCCAACTAAAGGGAAGATTTAGCAGCAGCCTATGCCAAGGCGTATTTTGATAAATATGGGGAATATTAACTATAATAATATCATAGAATATGTACGTTGGGCAGAAATGGTAAAAAATGATATATGAGGTGCCAAAGGTTGGAAGGCAGTTTGAAAAGAGGTTTTTAAGACATTCAAAATGTTCGAATTCTAAGTCATTTTAAGCCAAGAAACTGCACTTTCAGCTCTGTATTCTACAATAATAATTCTGGCAGTGGTATGGATGATTGAAAAGAGATTAGTCACAAAACAGTGTGCTGAAGTTGACTCATATTGGCTCTTGAGAGCAAACTGTTAAATTTTCAGGAATTCTGTGAGCCAGTTCTTTTGGATGCAGGTATCGTAAAGTTGACTGTGATGACAGTATTTACACCATAGAAATCAGCAAACACTACAAACTCTGGGCTTTTTCTATCTTCCCAGAAAACAAATTTACCAGCAGTCCTATGCAATAGAGCCACAGGGGATAGTAAAGTACTATATTAAAAGCCTAAGCAAGGCAGGGTATGGTGGCTCACACCTCTAAGTCTGGGAGACCAAGGCAGGATTATCTCCTGAGCTCACAAGTTTGAGACCGGCCTGAGCAACAGTAAGAGCAAGACCCCATCTCTACTAAAAATAGAAAAAAGACTGGTACAATAGCTCACACCTGTAATCCTAGCACTCTGGGAGGCCAAGGTGGGTGGTTTGCTTGAGCTCAGGAGTTCGAGACCAGCCTGACCAAGAGTGAAAGCCTGACCAAGAATGAGACCCTATCTCTACTAAAAATAGAAAAACTAGAAGGGTGCTATGGTACATACCTGTACTTCCAGCCACTCAAGAGACTGAGGCAAGAGGATTGCTCAAGCTTAAGAGTTTGAAGTTCTTGTGAGGTATGACACCATAGCACTCTACCCAGGATGACAGAGTGAGACTCTGTCTTAAATAAATAAAATTTAAAAAATAATAAAAATAGAAAAAATAGCTAGGAGTTGCTGCACATGCCTGTAGTCTCAGCTACTCAGGAGGTTGAAAAGAATTGGAAGTTGCAGTGAACTAGTCTGATGCCCCAGCACTCTAGCCTGGGCAACAGAGTAAGAATCTGTCTCTAAATAAGTAAGTAAATAAATAAAGCAGGAAGTAACATTAAAAATAAAATAAGATAAAAGCCTAAGTAGCATAATAAAGGACTGAAAAGGACAGTGGCACTAAGAATGTCAAAGAAGTGACAAATTTGTTGATAGCATAATGTGTAAGAGGACTTAGTGACAAACTGAAAATGGGTGATTAGGTACAGCAAATTGAGGATGATTCCCAAGTTTCTTGATTAAGTAACTAACATAGTGATTTCAGTTTTGCACTAAGCTAGGCACTGAATATGCAAAGATGAACACAATGCATCTAAGGAACTCATCATCTACATGGGGAACAAGTACACATTTAACTAACTACATAGTTAACAGAGGTAACAAAGACTACCAGAGGAAAAGGGAGACAGGAATGAAAAACAATGAATTCATTTCATTTTTTCATATGTAGAACTTGTACTATAGGTTTTCACTGTAGAACTAGTAGTGTGTGTTCACTATCAAGATAGAAATGTCCAGTACACAGAAATTAAGTTCTATAGTTCAGAAGAGGTGAGGACCACATAAAAACCACAAAAGAAAAGGTCCAATGATTTAGGAAAAAATTCTAGAATGCAAAACAAACAGAAATGAAGAAACCAGGGTTCAGACACCCAGAAAACACCCCAAATTTGGAAGTGGAAATTTGGGAGTGGATAGAGGAAATGAAAGCAATCAAAGAGACTAAAGAGTGTTCACGAAGAGAGAAACAGGAAAAGAATGGCAAAATCCAAAAGAAGACACAGTTTAAAGACAGTAAGTCAAAGAACTTGCAAAGATCAAACACAATGAGGACTAACAGTCATCAGATAAATGTCTCTTTTATAGTTTCCTCATCCCATAGGAAGACCATCAGAAACACCCCACAATTTTTCAAACTATGCATCTGATCACCAATCTTATCCTCTATTAGTGACAAATTATAATAGAGTAATTCACAGTTACTGATCAAAATGTTTAATGCTAAATGTTAGGGGTAGGAGGGGGCAGTAGAGACAAATCCTAAATGTTAGGGTTGTGAGGGGGGCAATAGATCCTCACAAGCATCTGTAGGAAACTAGAAAAGAGCACTTAAAGAATCAGGGATTTTTTTTAAAGCACAGAACCCATGAGCCACTTGAGGGAAGTACTTCAAAAAATAAGTCAAACCTATTACAAGTTCAAGTAAGATAAGGACCAAAAGTGTCCATTTGATTTATCCACAAAGAAGTCACTGAAAATCTTCCAAAGTTATTTCAATGTCATAGCATGCGGGTGATTGGGTTCCTGAGGAGACTGCAAGAAAATTCAGAGCACAATAAGAGGCACTATAATTGGGAAGGAGCAGAGGCTCCACTTCTGTTGTAAGTGAAAATGCAGGGTGGTTGTAGGTTCAGATTAAGTTATAGGTTATAGGGTATTGCAAGAAATGGAGAAAGTTCACATCTGATGGATTCTATTTTTTTAAAGAAGTTGAAAGTCATTTGTTGAGCTTGAAAGAAGAGGTATGAAAAGAGTAAAGCTTTAAAAAATAAAAAAGAATTTCTTTAAAGAACCTTCTAAGAACTGATTACAGTTCCTCAAATGCAGCCTGATGAAACACACACTCAATGTCTGGCCTGTGATACTCCTTTCACTGTTCACTTCGGGAAGTCCATTTACAGTTCAAAACCACTCCACCTAGAAAGCCTTTCCTGACACTCCCTAACCAGCTGTCACCCTCCTTCCTCTATTAAAGCTTCACTTTGAAGACAATCCTACTGCTATCCTTACAACATTATATAACAGTGCCTACCTTTATAGCTCTACATGATCTCTCCTACTAGATGGTGAGCTACTTGAGAGCACAAACTACACATATACCAGGAGCTCCAAACTTAAACTGAATTTAAATTAAGATACAGGCTGGGCACAGTGATTCCTACCTATTATCCCAGCACTTTGGTTGGCTGAGGTGGGAGGATCATTGAGGCCAGGAGTTCAAGACCAGCCTAGGCAATGTAGTGTGACCCCCAACTCTACAAATTTTTTTTAAAAATTAGCCAGGCATGGAGGCGTGCACCTACCATTCTCACTACTTGGGAAGTGGAGGCAGAAAGAGGATCACTTGAGCCCAGGAGTTCATAGTGGGCTTATAGTGAGCTGTGCTCACACCACTGCACTTTGGTCTGTGACAGAGACTCTACCTCTAAAAGAAAAGCAAAAGTAAAAAGAGAAAAAATAAGAAGATACAAAGATGCACTGGACAGAGACTCGAACCTAAGAATCTAACACTATCTAGGTCAGAAAACAACATCACTTATTTTGACAAAAGAATAGACCTTATCATGAGAAGTCAAGTAGTTAAATGACAAAATATTCTAGTCAGAGAAAACTAACAATAATTTAGAACTTTATTTCAAGCATTTATAACCCACTTTGGTCAACAAATATGAGCATATGCATCTCATGATGATACTCAGTTTAAAATACAATTATTCTAGGCCAGGTGCAGTGGCTTATGCCTGTAGTATCAGCACTTTGGGAAGTCAGGTGGGAGGATCACCGGAGGCCAGGAGTTGGAGACCAGGCTGAGCAACATAGCAGGATCTCTACAAAAAAATTAAAATTAGGCAAGCATGGTGGCACTCATCTGTACTGGGAAGGCAGAGGCAGAAAGAGGATAGTTGGAGCCCAGGAATTCGAGACTGCAGTGAGCTGTGATGGCAACACTGCACTGTAGCCCAGTAAAAAAAAAAAAAAAAAAAAAAAAACTCATCCCAAAGGTTAAAAAAAAAAGAAAACTCAAAAAAAAAAAAAAACCCACCCACAGAAAAACAAAAACATTTATTCTGCACCAACTGTATGCAAGATACTACCATTTACACTGTGGAATGTAAAAAGAAATTTCAAATTACAGTAAAAGAGATTAAGGCAAGTATACGAATGATTTTAATACAAGGTATAATAGGATATGATTGGGGGAAAGTTAAGAACATAAGGGGCCTTATTTTTATGGTCAGAAGTTTGAACTTTGAGGAATAAGAGATTTGGGACATGGTTTAATACAACTCAATGTGCTTTCCAAGAGTACTTGTATTTAACTGTGCTTATTTTGGGCAACTTCTCTCCAAAACTGACTAGCAATAAATCTGACGGCTACATTCGAAACAAATGGTTAATCCCAACCTGAAGGAATGCTCTATCTCCTCTTTGATTGTGGATAGTTGCCCCGTAAAAAAAGCAAACAAGGCTACAAGAGGGAACACCTGTATATAGCCCAAAATGTGTTAAAGGAGTAGGCATTTCCAATGGTACTTAAAAACGAGCCCTTATTTCATTAAGCGTCATCTGTTCCAAGTCTTCGATTTCTAAAGGGTTCGAACCCTTCACCTCTGGGTCAAGAACTGCGGCAGCACCTCATGGCTGCCAACGCGGGCCACCAGGTGCGAGGTCCCGCAACTTCAGGGAAGCCCTGGGCGCGTGGCGGGTCGAGTTCAAATAGCGAGCAACCAGAAATCAAGTGTCCCCAAAACACTGGAAGGAAGGGGGAGCAAATCCCTGGAGAAACACGTCGGCTAGGCCAGTACCCGGACGCCAGGGGGCCGGGTAGAGGGGAGTGGTCACGTCGAGACTGAAAAACTTTCTGCAAAGCGACGGGTTGAGTCCACCGCCCCAGCCCAGGTGCGGAGCAGGGCGGCCTCCCATCCCACAACCCGGCCAGACTCCTTACCGTCCTGCAGAAGCTCCCGGACTGTCGCTGCAGCCGCCCCAGAACCCCGTGTCCCAAGGCCAGCCACAGCGACACTGCCGTCGCCACCTTCCATGTTGGCAGGTGCAGTATTGATGGCGTCAGCGACGGGGCCACCCCGCCCAGGCGGTGACGCAGAATCCCGGCGCCGCCCGCCCCGCCAGCCCGCGGCTACGCGCCGGCCTACGGAGCTACTCGGCCGGCTGGCTGGGACCGGCCGGGGCTCCGGAGCCGGGAAGCGCCCGCTGTCTCGCTGCAGCTCCGAGCCGTTCTCCTGGCCGAGGACTAGGCGGGCGCTGGGACGCGTCCGCAGCGCGTCCCTGTAAAGCAAGTATTAGACCTGAGAACAGGGGCCTCGTGCCGCAAGGCTGCAGAGGCGAGGCGAGTCCTTTGCATTGCCAGCGAGCCGGATTGAGTTGTAGCATAGCTCTACGTATCTGTCCTACGCCTCGATTCGCAATCCTGGGATAAAATCCCGCGGGAAAAGCTTTGAGAAGAAAAAGTTGGTGGGGCTCAACTTTACGGAGAATTAGGGAGAGTTGATGAAAAAGGAAGACTGACAGCGAAAAGACAAGTAGGATTCCTTGTCTCTGGCCCTCCTTTCCTGGAGACCTCAACCTTTTGCTTTTTCTGCCTCTTCCCCTCAGTTTAAATCTTGTGCCGTAAGTGACGCCTAACTTGTTCGTAGCTACACATTGATAGAGTGTCTCAATCTCAACTAACAGTATTGACATTGCAAAATCAAGTTGGTTTCCATTTATATATTCTCTGCTAATACGTCTAAATTATTGACCTCGATTTCTTTTAAGATAAATACTGACAAGTTAGCAGGGTCAACCCCACATGTAAAAGGTGTTAATGGTTTCTTCGCAAAAAGAAGCTGTAATATTTTTTCACTTTGTAAAGTAGATGTGTACCCTGGAAACCAATTTACAATTCCACAGCTACGTGGTTCTCTGCATTCTGCCAACAGTACTTCAAGAAGGTGCTATAATAGTACTTACCCTGTGCTAAATGCTATTGTACATGCGTTAAAGACTTAATCGGTCTTAATACTTTTAACAACTAAAGTGAACAAATCCTGGGGCGTAGTTTTTCCTCCCTGGGCTAACCTCCATCGGAAGATTTTGGAAGTATTTATAATATTGATTCATACAATGAAAATTTTGAGCCCCTATTATATATACTGGCATGAGTTGACAAACGTAAGACTCAATCTGTATCCTAAAGAGCTAATAGATAAGGTAGGAGCCCATTTAAACAATTGTTCCAGGTGCTCTGGAATGTATGGATTTACTTATTTCCAGTAATTCCAAACTTGGCTGCACTTTGATGTCACCTGAAGAACTTTAAAAAGCCCTTATTCCTGCATCCTAAGCCCAGAGATTCAGATTTAGTTGGTTGGGAGTATAGCTTGGACATCCTAATTCTTAAAAGCTCCCCAAGTCATTGTAATGTGTAACCAAGGCTGAGAGTTACTTATTTATTCTTTCAGAAAATACATATTGAGGGAGATCCTCATTGTGCCATTTACTCCAATGACATGAATGAATAAGGATGAAGTCAATCCTACTAAAGTCACTAATGACATAGTTACCTTTTCTGTGATATGTAAGATATTTACCCCTTCCCTCTTTTATAGTAATCTTTACTCACTTGGGTTTTAAGGTTTATTCCTCATAACACCCAAGTTCGTGTGTCTCAGTCTCCTTTGCAATTCCCTTTTCCTCAGCTTGTTACTTAAATGTTGGCACTTCAAGGATTTCTTGCAAGGTCCTTTGTACATGGGCCTGGTTACCTAAAGGTTAAACACTCTTAATTTTGAGCAATTACACCTTTCTAAAGTTGGCTTATATCTGTTTCTAAGTCACTAAGGCCAAAATTTGAAATTTGAAAAATAATATGAAATGATAGGATTTTAAGTATCAGAAATATAAAATATTCATGAAGTACATAATTTCATCACTTGTATCGTGGGGGTATAAAAGTGATTGTACAGTTATAAGAGATTAGCTGAAATATTTCTGGATAATACCACATTTAAGTTTTTTTTAAATAACGAAGATTTATTTACCTTTTGATTCATCTCTAGTCTAAGTATGCTTTTCTCTATGCAAACTGTCTTTCAGATTTGAAACAAGTCTGTATTCATGAAGAGTGACTGCATACAAACCACAATATGTCAAGAAAGAAAAAAAGATCCAATAGAAATGTTTCATTCTGGGCAGCTGGTAAAAGTCTGTGCTCCAATGGTTCGATATTCAAAGTAAGTGCTATTAAATAGTTAATGAACTAAGATGAAATTTCCTTTTTCTGTCCTGACTTTTTAAAAGTATTATAAGACCACCCCCTACATGGGATCATCAAACTTCTAGCTTTGGAATTATAATCTAAAATTTAGGCGTGGTTCTACCATTTGCCTTGTACATGTGTGACCCTAAGTAAACAACTAGCCTCTTCAATCTTCACTTTTTATAGCTATAAAAATGATAGAGCTTGTACTACCCACCTATAAAGATACAGTGGATATTAAGAAGATATAAACATGTGTGTACAGATTTTCATGTAAGCCTTGGGACAAATGCTTAGGAGCAATTGATGGGTCCTTTGGTTGTTTTGTGTTTAGTTTTTAATAAAACTTGCTAAATTTTTCCAGAGTGGCAGTACTACTTTACATTGTCACCAACAGTTTCTCCTCATTCTTGCTCACTTTTAATGTCACGTTTTTATTTTAACTGTTCTGAGAGGTATGTGATGATACCATTCTGGTTTTAATTTGCATTTCCTTTATAGCTAGTGATATTGAACATATTTTCACTTGCTTATTTGCAATCCACCGTATATACTCGAGTATAAGCCGAGTTTTTTTGGCGTAAATTTTGTGCCGAGTTCAGGTTTTTCCGGCACAAATTTTGTGCTGAAAAACTTGGCCTATACTCGAGTATATACAGTGTATATTTTTGGATTGTTTCTTCATGTCTTTTGCCCATATTTTAATGGGATTTTCTTTTTTTGCTATTGAGTTGAGTTTTTAAAATTTTTTAATTGTTATAAAATATACATAACATAAAAATTACCTCTTAATCATTTTTTAAGTTTACGGTTCAGTACATACACATTGTTTATCTGATCTTAGAAAACTGAAACTAAACCCTTTAAAAACTAACTCCCCGCTTGGCATCTATGGCTCAAGCAGCTAAGGCGCCAGCCACATACACCTGAGCTGGTGGGTTCAAAGCCAGCCCGGGTATGCCAAACAACAATGACGGCTGCAACCAAAAAATGGCCAGGCATTGTGACAGGCACCTGTAGTCCCAGCTACTTGGGAGGCGGAGGCAGGAGAATCGCTAGAGCCCAGGAGTTGGAGGTTGCTGTGAGCTGTGATGCCATGGCACTCTACCCAGGGTGATAGCTTGAGGCTCTGTCTCAAAAAAAACTAACTCCCCATTTCACGGTCTCCCTACCCCCGGTAATATTTATTGTACTTTCTGTATCTCTATGAATTTGACTACTCTAGTTACCTCATATGAATGGTATCATGTGGTATTTCTCTTTTTGAAAGTAGCTTTATTTTACCAATATTTTACATACCATAAAGTCCTCAAGTCTTTGTAATATATACCAGGCTTTCCTTCCTTTTTTTGTTTTTTTTTCTGAGACAGAGTCTCACACTGTTGCCCAGAGTAGAGTGCTGTGGCATCAGCCTAGTTCACAGCAACCTCAAACTCTTGGGCTCAAGCAACCTCTTGCCTCAGCCTCCTGAATAGCTGGGACTACAGGCACCCACCACAATGCCTGGCTTGTTTTGTTTTGTTTTTTCCTATTTTTGGTAGAGATGGGATCTACCTCTTGCAGAGGCTGGTCTGGAACTCCTGAGCTCAAGCTCAAGCAATCCACCCACGTCCACCTCCTAGAGTGCTAGAATTACAAGCGTGAGCCACTGCACCTGGCTTCTGCCTTCCTTTTTAAAGCTGAATAATACTCCATTTTATAATATATGTATAGTTTTGTTTATTCATCCATTGATGGACACTTTGGGTTGCTTCCACCTTTTACCTATTGCAAATAATGCTGCTGTGAACAGGAGTGTAGAAATATCTCTTTGAGATCCTGCTTTCAATTCTTTGTGGCTACATACCCAAAAGTGGAATTGCTAAATCATATGATAATTCTGTGCTTAATTTTTTTAGGAATTATCATACTGTTTTACATAGTAACTAAACCATTTTATCTTTCCACCAGCATTGCGCAAGTAGTTTAATTTCTCCACATCCTTGTAAAGACTTGTTATTTTCTGGAAGCTTTTTTTTTCCCCTGAAAGCTTTTTTTTGTCATATCCTTCCTACTGGGTATGAAGTGGTCTCTATATTTATTTATTTATTTATTTATGAGACAGAGTCTCACTATGTCGCCCTGGGTGGAGTTCTGTGGCGTCATAGCTCACAGCAACCTCCAACTCTTGGACTTAAGCTATTCTCTTGCCTCAGCCTCCCAACTAGCTGGGACTATAGGCACCCACCATAACACCTGGCTATTTTTGTTGTTGTTTTGCAGTTGTCGTTTAGCAGGTCCAGGCCAGGTTCAAACTTGCCTGCCTTGGTACATGTGGCAGGCACCCTAACCACTGAGCATGGGCACCGAGCCATGAAGTGGTCTGTAATTGTGATTTTGGTTTACATTTACTTTATGATTAGCAATCTTAAGCATCTTTTTGTGTGCTTATTTACTGTTTGTAGGTTGTCTTTGTAGAAATATTTATTCAAGCACTTTCCTCTCTTTTTTTTTTTTTTTGAAACAGTCTCACTTTGTCACCCTCAGTAGAGTGCTTTGGTGTCACAGCTCACAGCAACCTCAAACTCTTGGGCTCAAATGGTTCTCTTGCCTCAACCTCCCTAGTAGCTGGGACTGCAGTAGCCCACCACAGTAGTAGGAAAAATCCAGCTGTTTTTTGCTATTATTTTAGAAATGAGGGTCTCGCTCTTGCTCAGGGTAGTCTGGAACTCATGAACTCAAGCAGTCCTCCCACCTTGGCCTCCCAGAGTGCTAAGATTACATGCATGAGCCACCTTACCCAGCCTTATTTTGCCCATTTTTGAATCAGGTTGTTTGCTCTCTTGTTTACTATTAAATACTGAGAGTTCTTTATATATTCTAGGTGCTACTCCTTTGTCAGATAGGTAGTTTGCAAATATTTTCTCCCAATATGTAGTTCATCTTTTCATCTTCTTTTGTACGAAGTTTTTCATTTTGATAAAGGCCAATTTATAAATTTTTCTTTTTGTAAATTGTGCACTTGGTATCAAGAATTAAGAGACTTTTGTATAGGTCTAGATGCTGAATATTTGCTCCTAATTTTTCTTTCTATAGTTTATAGAAACTATAGTATTATAGTTTTGTTTTTCTTTCTAAAAGAGATGAGAATCTTGCTATGTTGCCTGGGCTGGTCTTAAGCAATTGCTGAAGCAGTCTTCCCACCTCAGCCCCCCAAAGTTCTAGGATTCAAGGTGTGAACCACCAAACTTAGCTATAGTTTTATGTTTTGAGTAGAGCATAAATCCATGATCAATTTTGAAATAATTTTTGAATAGGTGTGATACTTAGGTTGAGTTTTTTTTTTTTTCTCCTATCTGTATGTCTGATAACTCTAGCTCTATTTGTTGATAAGGGTATCTTAATTCTATTGAATTCCTTGGCTTCTTTTTCAAACAATCTAGGTTTACTATTTTGTTCCATTGATTTACCTGTCTCTCCCTCCACTTAAACCACATGGTCTTAATTACCGTAGCTATATAAGTAGTCTTAAAATCAGGCCAGGCGTGGTGTCTCAGGTGGCCTGTAATCCTAGTGCTCTGGGAGACTAAGCCAGGTGGATTGCTTGAATTCAGCAGTTCCAGACCAGCCTGAGCAAGAGCCAGACCCTGTCTTTACCAAAAATAGAAAAAGACCTAGCTGAGCGTCGTGGTGGGCACCTGTAGTCCCAGTTACTGGGGAGGCTGAGGCAAGGGAACTGCTTGAGCCCAAGAGTTGAGGTTGCTGTGAACTATGATGACATTATGGCACTTTACCCAGGGTGACAGCTTGAGACTCTGTCCCAAAAAAAAAAAAAAAATTGTCTTAAAATCAGATAGACTGATTCTTCCACTTTAGTTTTCTTTTTCAAATTTGTTTTCAGCTATTCTATTTCCCTTGCTCTCTGAGTAAATTTTAGAGTGATCTCGTGTATATCTATAAAAAAAACTTGCTATAATTTCTATAAGAATTGTATGAAACCTGTATATCAATTTATGGAAAATTGACTTTCTTGCTATGTTGAGTCTCCCAATCCATGAACAGAGTATGTCTCTCCATTAATATAGATTTTCTTTGATTTCTATTGGTGTGTATAGTTTGTGGCATGCAAGTTAGGTACGTGTTTTCTTTTTTTTAATGTACATGTTTTGTAAGACACTTAAGATTTTTTTTTTTTTTATAATTGCAAGTAGAATTGTTATTTTTAATTTTGGTGTCTGTGTATTCATTTCTAGTACATAAAAATATAATTCATATTTGTATATTGATCTTATATCCTGAAAACTTGCCAAACTCACTTATTGGTTCTAGGACTATTTTTCTAAAATTCCGTAGGATTATCTATGTGGACACACATGTCACCTATAGATAGGGATGGTTTTATTTGATCATATGCCTTTTGTTTTTCATGTACTGTATCACTGGCTAGAAGTTTTATGCGCTATGTCAAATAAGAGTGGTGAGAGCAGACATCCTTGCCTTATTCTTTTTGGTGGGAAAAGTGTTCTGTAGAATTTTGTTATAAATGAGTGTATTTGTTTGTTTGTTTTTTTGAGACAGTTTCACTCCATCGCCCTCCCCAGACTGCTGTGGCATCACAGCTCACAGCAACCTCCAGCTCTTGGGCTTAAGCGATTCTCTTACCTCAGCCTCCCAGTAGCTGAGACTACAGGCACAACACCCAGCTATTTTTTGTTGCAGTTTGGCCGGGGTCAGGTTTGAACCCGCCACCCTCAGTATATGGGGCTGGTGCCCTACTCACTGAGCCACAGGCGCCGCCCTAAATGAGTGTATTTGGTCATGCTTTTTCTGCATTGATATGATCTGAGATTTTTTTCCATTGGCCTATTTGTACATAGTACAATAAATTATATCAGTTGATTTTGAATATTAAACCTTATGTTTCAACTGGCTTTTTCTGACACAGTTCCAGCAGGGAAAGGTAGAGGAGGTGGTGCCACCTTCTACCTTTCTACTGTCAGGTAGAAGTCCAGGTTCACCGTTTTGCCATCTTTGATGTGTAGGGCACAGGGAGCTCCTCATTGCTGCTTGGCAGGATTGAGAGTTCTAGCTCCCCATCATGGAAGTAGCCTTGTAAAGCTGGGGAATAATGAAAGTCGTGACTCTCCATGAGCCCTCCTCTGAAACCAATGCCAGCAATAGAGGGACCGGGGAACTTCAGTACTGCTGGGTCAGGGTGGAAGTCCAGGCTCCCCATGTAGTCTCCACTGATAATACCGGGGGGCAGGAGTGGGCACTCAGTGGCCAGCAAGGATGGCAAGTACCACACCCCTCCCTGGTTTTCTTGGACACCACCAGAATGGAATGTGGGAGCACCTCGTTACAGACTCGGGAGGGTAGAAGTCTAGGACTCTCACTGGACTTGGTAGAAGTAAGACCATAGCTTTTTCTATATTGTTTGGCTGGAATAGAACTGTTATTTAAAAGTTTTCTGTCTTGCTAGGCTGCCTTTTTATTCACCCTTTGGTTAGAGCATATTTTTGTTTGGTTTGTTTTATCTGTACCCATTGCCATTTCCAGGTGGCCAGCTTAGCTTCTTCAACCTTAAGTGTAGGATTTTTTATTAACGCTAATCCCATGACAGATTTAAGTCTGGGATATTTGAGACAGAAAGAAAACCCAAGGAACTCACCACTCTGTCATTCCCTAGGTCCAGAGGTCATTAGCCTGACTGATCTCTCTTCTCTGCCTTTCAAATTTTTCTTATGTTTGATCTATATGTAAAGTCCAGGTTTTACTTGGGTTTTTGTTTTTTTTTTTTAATTCAGGTATGAGGGTACATATGATTAGGTGACATTATTTGTGTTTGTAAGGTAAAGTCCAAAGTCTAAGTTATAGTTGAGTCCTGCACTCAGGAGATATGTACAGCATCCCAACATTGTACAGACTATGTGGGAACTTACCAAGCCTCCTCCTCCCTTCTCTCCTTCTTAAATTTAATTATGTTTTTCTCTCATGTGGGCCTGTACTTATTGATCTACTGTTTTCAGATTAGTACTAAGTACATGGGATGCTTGCATTTCTGTTCTTAAGGTGCGTAGGAGAATCTTCTCTAAATCCATCCAAGTATATACAAAAGATGTAACATCTCCATTTTTTTTATGGCTGAACAATATTCCATGATATACATATACCACAGTTTATTAATCCATTGATCCGTTGATGGGCACTTGGATTGTTTCCATATCTTTGCAGTTGTGAATTGAGCTGCTATAAACATTCAATACAAATGTCCTTAAAGGAAAATGACTTTTTTTCTTCTGAGTAGATACATAGTAATGGAATGGCAGGACCAAATGGGAGATTTACTTTTAGTTCTTTGAGGATTCCCCATACTTCTTTCCAAAAAGGCCATACTAGTTTGTGATCCCAACAGTGCATAAGTGTACTCTCTCCACATCCATGCCAACATCTGCAACTTTGGGACCTTGTCATGTGGGTTGTTCTCACTGGTGTCAGGTAATATCTCAAAGTAGTTTTGATTTTCATTTCTCTGGTGATTAGAGATGATGAGCATTTGTTCATGTGTTTGTGAGCCATTCATCTGTCTTCTTGGGAGATAAATGGGGTTGTTTGCTCTTTTTTTGTTGCTTCAGTTGAGTTCTTCATATATTCGGGTCATTAGCCCTTTGTCTGATTCATAACATGCAAACATCTTCTCACATTCTGAAGGTTGTCTATTTGCTTATAGATTATGTCCTTCACTGTGCAGAAGCTTTTTAACTTGATCACGTCCCATTATTTAACTTTGTTGTTGTTGTAGTTGCCAATGAGGTCTTCTTCATGAATTGTTTCCCAAGGCTGATATCATTAAGAGTTTTTCTGGCCAATGGTGGTGGCTCACTCCTAGTACTCTGGGAGGCTGAGGCAGGTGGATGGAGCTCAGGAGTTCGAAACCAGCCAGAGCAAGAACAAGGTCCTGTCTCTACTGAAAAAAAGAAACAGCTGGGTGTTGTGGCAGGCACCAATAGTCCAGCTACTTGGGAGGCTGAGGCAAGAGGATTACTCAAAAAACCCAGGAGTCTCAGGTTGCTATGAACTATGACACCACGGCACTCTACCCAAGGCAACAGAGTAAGAATCTGTCGCAAAAAAACCCACACTTTCCTGTAGGGTTTTTATGTACAGAGTTTTTAATTATATGTAGCAGGAAAAATAGGAAAAAGTAAGTCTACTTCATCTTACCATAGGCAGAATTTTCCCAAATAAATATTTAATAAAATTAAATTTGAAATTATATACGATTATGATGTTTTCTAAATGCATAATTAAGGTTTTATATACTCACAGGTTGGCTTTTAGAACACTAGTAAGAAAATACGGTTGTGACCTGTGTTATACACCAATGATAGTTGCCGCTGATTTTGTCAGATCTGTAAAAGCCAGAGACAGTGAATTTACCACAAACCAAGGTATGTGAAACCCATTGTTTGCTGACTTTATAAAATATTTTTTTAATTTTTAATTTTTTTTTTTACAAACTCAACTATCTTATCTACAGATCTTGTATTAAATCTTCTAACTTTTAAAAATATGTTTTTACTGAATGCCTTTTAAAGTATCTATGATATATAAATATAAGGTCCACCTTTCTTAAGAAGCCCATCCTCTGGAGCTGGAACATATTCTTCTTAGTAAAGTATCTCAAGAATGGAAGAAAAAGTATCCAATGTACTAAGCCCTACTAGGAAACTAATTTATGGCTTTCACATGAAAGCTATAACCCAGTTATAACCTAAGAATAGGGGGAAAGAGGAAAGGGAAGGGAGGGAGGGTGATTGGTGGGATTACACCTGGGGTGTATCTTACAAGGATACATGTGAAACTTAGTAAATGTAGAATGTAAATGTCTTAACACAATAACTAAGAAAATGCCAGAAAGGCTATGTTAACCACTGTGATGAAAATGTGTCAAAACGGTCTATAAAACTAGTGTATGGTGCCCCATGATCGCATTAATGTACACAGCTATTATTTAATAATTAAAAAAAAAAAAAGAAGAAGCCCATCCTCTCACTGGAGTCCCTAGTCTTGTCTCTAATCTTGTCCCACTCCAAACTATCCTCCATATAGTCCAAAGTGACCTATCTAAAAGGTAAATTTGATCATATGCCTTCCCTGCTTAAAATCCTCCTTAGACCTCTTATTGCCTAAAATAATGGCAATGGCAGAGTGTAATCCCCAGACCAGCAAAATATCAGGTTGATCTGGAAATTTGTTAGAAATGGAAATTCTCAGGCTCTATCCCAGACCTACTACATCAGAAATTCTGGGTGTATAGTCCAGCAGTCTGTGTCTTAAAAAGCCTTCCAGGTAATTTTGAGCTTGTTAAAGATTGAGAATCACTGCCTGAAAGACTACAATTCTAGCACCTCAGATAATATAAAAAGTCTTTTATGATTTAGACTCCAAATGTATCTCCTGCGGTCTTAATCTGTCATCAGCTTCTCACAGCCCACTGACTTTATTCTTCAAAAATACTAAATTATTTCAAGTGCCTGAACATGCCCTGTTGTCTCACACTTCCCCCCCTAGAATATCCTTCCCAGTTATGCTTATCTCCAGATCACTCTTTCTTTGGCAAACTGCAGTTATGTTTTTCAATCCAGCTCACAAAGTTTGTGGCCAAGGAACCTTTTTTGATCACCCTCTACTTATGTTTTCTCTCTTAAGCATAGGCTCTTATGTAACAATAAATCCTACTCTGCTAACTATTTCCTCTTTATATGCCTATTTCTCCCACTAGATTCTGGGCTCCTTGAGGGCTGGAGCTATAGAAATAGCTTGATTTGTATCCTCAGCATTTAGTACAGTGATGAAAATATATTAGGCCAATAAATGTTTGTTAAATTGAAATCCTGTAACTCTTAAGTTACAAAAAGGAAAGCACTCTAGATCTCCATAAAGAAAACACCAAATTCTCTTATACCACTAGACTCCTGTAAATCAGTGGATTGCCATAAAAATATTGAATCAGTACAACTGGCGTGATGCCTAGAGCCCGCATTTTGATAAATACCTAGTGAATCTCACATAGGTAGTCCTCAAAAGAACTTTGGAAATGTTAAAATACATCTACCCTATGTTTATGCCACTAACCCAAAAATAAGAAAGATGTACTTTAAAACCTAAGAAGGTTCCAATATATTTGGCAATATTTAAATTTAAACATTTATGTATATAAAAGCACATATATACTTGAAAACCCAGATAGGAAAACTTGTAACACATAATGATAGCAGGGCTAATGTCTTTGTTTTATAAAAATATTGCAAATAAAAAAAGAAAATAATAGAAAAATTGCACATAGGAAAATGCTAAGAGTATGAAGAGAGCTCACAAATAAAAATATACAAATGTTGGATATATACCACAGGAAAAGTTGTGAAGAAACAAGAATTTTCCTCTGTATTGATATGTATCTATATTGTAAAGTCTTAGAAGATAATTTTGTAACATCTGTCACAATGTTACATGTTAAATACCTATCCAGCATTTCCACTCCCAAGAATTTACCCTATGAATATACTTACAAAAGCATGTATGCAAGAGTATCATCATTGTATCCTCATTGTGATTGCAAGAGCCACAAATAAATGGTCTGGAGATACACTGTATGGTCCATCCGTACTATGGAATATCCGACTAAAAAGAAGAAAGTAGGTCTGAGTACATCTTTCAGCTACGTCAGGAAAAAAAGGAGCAGCAGACATAATGATATATATTATAGACCACTCACATTGTTTTAAATTTTACAGATGTAAGTAAAATTATTCTGGGGTATTATAAACTAATTCTCACCTTTGGGAAGGGGGTCTGTTTGTCAGGAATGTCAGAATACTTTTCATTTTATTAATTTTTGTAATGTCTAAGCTTTTACTTTAAAATATTAAAATTTCTTTAATGTCAAAGTCTAAGTCTAAGAACAGTTGCTTCTTAGACTAAAAATAGTTATTTTATCCTCTACAAACATGAAAGTTTGGTATTGTGTATTTATGGATTTTTTTTCCTGTGGATTTTGATGTTGAGCTATTCATTTTATAGGTGATTGCCCACTGATTGTCCAGTTTGCTGCTAATGATGCAAGTCTTTTATCTGATGCTGCTCGTATAGTCTGTCCTTATGCAAATGGAATAGACATTAACTGTGGTTGTCCTCAGAGGTAAAGCTAAAAGAAGTTGGAAGAATTTTCAAAAAGATTAGGAAAAAAACTATGTGAACATGGTAAAATATCTTTCTAGTTTTCCAAAAATTAAAAAGGAAGGAATATAGTATTAAAGCTCCTGGGCTCAAACAAGAAGGAAGGAAAAATATCAGAAAGCATAAGTTAGGAATATAATTTCAGAGGTCTTTTCTAATAGCTAAAATAATATATAGACATTTGAGAAGTGTTTGGTCTTCCCTGACCACTAGAATTTTTGTGTGAACCTGCCTTGAACCTATCCATAAGTAGTTACATAAGAATGTAATGTTTATGGCAGTCCCTAAAATGTATTTTTACTGCCATCTCAGATACACTTGCTCTAAAAACTGATACTATAATTTAGGAGAGTTCCATATTTTCTTCTAATTAAGATCCCTTACAAAAATACCTTTTTATAATGACCTTTTCTTTCTATACCAGTTATTTGGTTGGATTTAAGTAACTGGATGTTGATAGGATATACTTAATTGGACAATAATATTCCTACCATACTGGAACTATATATACTAGGTTATCTGTCAATAATTAAAAATGTGTCCAAAGAATAAAATCAAGGTTTTAAGTGCAGCATAATCCAAATCGGATTAGACATATTTGTATACTCATTAAGCAAGTTAAATAAGCTGTTTTGTGGTGTTGGAATGCTATAAGCCAAAAATATCTTTCTACTCTTGAGACTACTAAAACCCCTTGTTATACACAATAAACATCAAATATGGAATTTTAAAAATCTAAAGTAATTACAGTTAATTACAAATACTTAAATCTGTTTTGGTTGAATGAATTTTAATTTAATATTCTCACTTGCCAGTGAAAACCATTTCCCCTGAGTACTTTTTGATCTGGGAACATGTTTTACTAATCTCATATTGATCTACTTAGAAATGTTGGATCTACAAATTTTTTAAATCTGCTTACATTCTAGATCACCAGAAAAACAAATAGATGCAGTTACAGTTCAGTGCTTTTACAATTTTATCTTCTCTTCCAGCTATTTATAATTCATTTGTTCTTATGTTTGCTTTATAAAGGTGGGCAATGGCAGAAGGTTATGGCGCGTGCTTAATAAACAAGCCAGAGCTTGTTCAAGATATGGTGAAACAAGTAAGAAATCAAGTGGGAAACCCCAGATTTTCAGTTTCTATTAAAATAAGGTAAAGACAATATTTCAATTTATTGACAATATAGTCCATTACTTAGGAAATAAAAGAATATTCTTCTTTTCTGGTGGTATGGGAGTGTCTAGGCTCAATAAATTAGTAGCTTAATGCATGCATGGAAATGTTGAGACAGATGTTTAGTAAATGAATATATACACCATAATTTTTACTTAATCCTGAACAACATCCTCCCTTGTATTTTTTTTTTTTTTTTTTTTTGAGACAGAGCCTCAAGCTGTCCCCCTGGATAGAGTGCTATGGCATCACAGCTCACAGCAACCTCCAACTTGTGGGCCGAAGCAATTCTCTTACCTCCACCTCCCAAGTAGCTGGGACTACAGGCACCTGTCATAACACCCGGCTATTTTTTGTTTGCAGCCATCATTGTTGTTTGGCAGGCCCTGGCTGTATTCGAACCCGCCAGCTTAGGTGTATGTGGGTGGCACTTTAGCTGCTTGAGCCATAGGCATCAAGCCCTCCCTTGTATTTTTTTTAATGGTATTATTTATAGAGAAGGATACAGGGCTTTAAAAAGGTTTGAGAAAAGCGTTTTAAATTTCTCACTTGGTAGATTGAGATTGAAACAGAACATTAACACATGGTCAGGATTTTCAGAATTAGTGACAATCTTTAGGCATTTTTGTTAGCTGTGACTCGCGTTACCAGACTTGGAAAATGCTATATGTACACTAAGTCAAGATAATTCAGGGCTTATTAGAGCACCCAGCTTGGCTTGGAGTTCTTGTTTTTTCTTTTTTAAAATTCTGATGGAAATATATTTTGATTAGCAACCAAAACATTTTCTACAAAGTTAATTTGGCATTTACATCCGAAGTTTCTTTTGTTAGAAAGTAAAAGTGATAGTGTGAATTATTTTGGTAAGTTTAAAGATATTTGGTGACTGCCACTAGAATTGCAGACTCAATGTACTTAAACATAAAAATCAGTCTTCAGAAGTTTTGCCTATTCAGTACAACCCAGTCATTTAATAGCATTCAAATAGAAATATACTATACTTCCTATATTTTTTAAATGTACATTTTTCAAATTTTGACATATCTGATACTAGGATTTGATTTAAAATTTTTTGACATGTTGAATCTATTTTTATTTGTACATCTTATAGCTGATTGTTTCCCAGAATATAAAAGTCTATGGTCAATGACTTGAATAAGAACCAAACAATTCTTTTTATTTATTTATTTATTTTAGTTTACTACCCTAATTTATTTTTTAATGTTAATGGCATTACTATACTTTTAAAATTTGAGCTAATTTGTTTTGCAAAATGTCCTTTGATTTGAGTTTCTCAGATTAGGTTCTTCTCCTCCTCCTCCTCCTCTTTTCTCTTTACAGTAATACATGTCATATTGTGTTATTATCAAGTATTAAATCATGAGTCATGAGATCACTGGAGCTCAGGAGTTTGAGACCAACCTGAGCAAGGGTAAGAACCCTGTCTCTGCTAAAAATACAAAACTTAGATGTGAATCATGGCATACAACTGTAGTCCCAGTTATCTGGGAGGTGGAATCATTCTGAAGCTAATGAAAGTAACAATACTAACAAAAGCAATAGTAGGAATGTAAATATTTGCCCCCCCCCAAAGAAAAATGCTCATCAATTTCTTTCATTATTGGTGATATTACATTCCATCACTTAATTATACATATAATTATATGCCTAATTGCCGTATCATAAAGGTATACACCTTCATTTTGTAATGAATGATTAATCTATAAGGTTTTAATTTGAAACTATGCAAATGGCCTGTTTTGCAACAATAATCTGCCCATTGTTTAGCATCAATTCAGAGTTCTTTTCTGAATCGTGTTTTACTGTGGTGTTTCTGAAGTACTAATTTTTCATTTTTTTTTTAATTCATCCATTTATTTAGTAAACATTCCTTAAGTACATTCCATATGTCAATCATTGCATTAAAATCTGGGGATACATAAATCAATAATCAACCTTTGGTTTCCAAAATTATAAATTTTGGTAGGTAAGCACACTTGCACATATTAAATTACAAATGTGGTAATTTGCTTTATGGTAAGGGTATTACATAGAACATAACAAGGGGAACAGAAGTCAGAAAATCTAGCTCTGTCAAGGGAGAGTCAAGGAAAGCACCAGAGTGGAAAAGACATTTGGACTTGGTCTTAAAAGATGAATAATAGCAGTTTGCTAAGTGAAAAAAATATGAGAATATGCTTCCATCACAAGAGAGACTAGGAAGTCACAAAACAGCATGGGAGTTTACAAAAATGGGCATGTATTCAGTAGTATTTCGATTTGTGTGTGTGTGTGTGTGGTGGTTTTTGGCCGGGGCTGGGTTTGAACCCACCACCTCCGGCGTCTGGGGCCAGTGCCCTACCCCTTTAAGCCATAGGTGCCGCCCTCTTTTTTTTTTTTTTATGAAGCAAAAAATTATATTCTTGAACAGAGAAACACATTTGTACAATAATTATTGAGAGTTCAATATCTCACTTTCAATAATGGATAGATAAATGAGAAAATAAAGGACTTAAATAATACAATAAACCAACTAGGTCTGACAGACCTATACAGACCCCTCTCCCAAACAACAGCAAACACATTCTTCTCAGTGCCCCCGGGACATTTTCCAGGATATATTAGGCCATAAATTAAGTCCTAGTAGATTTTTTTTCTTTTCTTTTCTTTTCTTTTTTTTTTTGAACCAGATTACATTGATAGCATTTGTTAGATAAAGTCCCTCTTATAATTGTGTCCTGCCCCCAAAAGGTGTGTCACACACTGTGACCACCCACCTCCCTCCCTCCTCCTTCCTCTTGTACTAGGTCATTAATTGTCCTTATATCAGAATTGAGTACATAGGATTTTTGCTTCCCCATTTTTGTGATGCTTTACTAAGAATAATGTGTTCCACTTCCATCCAGGTTAATATGAAAGATGTAAAGTCTCCATCTTTTTAATGGCTGAATAGTATTCCATGGTGTACATATACCACAGCTTGTTAATCCATTCCTGGGTTGGTAGACATTTAGGCTGTTTCCAATTTTGGCTGTTGTAAATTGAGCTGTGATTAACAGTGTAATGTGAGTGTCCTTATGATAAAATGATTTTTTTTCTTCTGGGTAGATACCCAGTAATGGGATTGCAGGATCAGATGAGAGTTCTAGTTTGAGTTCTTTGAGGGCTTTCCATACTTCCTTCCAAAAAAGGTTGTATTAGTTTACAGTCCCACCAGGAGTGTAAAGTTGTTCCCTTCTCTCCACATCCACACAACATCCGCAGTCTTGAGATTTTGTGATGTGGGCATTCTCACTGGGGTTAGATGGTATCTCGGGGTGGTTTTGATAATTAGGGACATGAGTGTTTTTTCATGTTTGTTAGCCATTCATCTGTCTTCTTTAGAGGAGGTTCTATTCATCTCTCTTGCCCATTGATATAAGGAATTGTTGGCTTTTTTGTGTGTTAATTTGAGTTCTCTGTAGATCTAGTTATCAAGCTTTTGTCTAATGCCAGATATCCTTTCCCATAGTGTAGATTGTCTATTTGCTTTGGTTTTTGTCCCCTTAGCTGTACAAAAGCCTTTCAGTCTAATTAAGTCCCATTTGTTTTCTTTTGTTGATGCAATTGCCACAGAAGTCTTCTTCATAAAGTCTTTCCCCAGGCCAATATCTTCAAGTGTTTTTCTCATGCTTTCCTTGAGGATTTTTATTATTTCATGCCTTAAAGTTAGGTCTTTTATCAATTGAATCAATTTTTGTGAGTGGAAAAAGGTGTGTGTGCAGTGAGGGAGGGTCTTAGCCACCCACCACCCCCAGAGGAACCCTCTTGGGCCATGGTAAGCATAAATAATGTCTTTCGTCTTCCTTGTATTTTTAACATAAATTAAAACTTCCTTTATTATTGAAATGTTTTGCCAAACCCTCAACTTTGTCCATCCACATGCTATTTAATTAATGCTAGGAAACATTCCTAGTACCAAGAGTAGAAAATAGGAAAAATATTTGCACTAAAATTTCACAAGGAAAAAAAAATAAATCAGTAAGCAGTTTTTTGGTAACAAGTCAAAAACATACTTCAAGGTAAAGTATTGTGTTCTCCCACTTGGGACTTGGTGCACCCAAATCAAATATAAGATAGCATCTTCCAATCCATCTGTGACAGTACTTTGAAGGCTCTTTCATTTACCAAAGCCAAAAGGAGCACTACCTAAGATAAATTTGTTTGTTGTCTTATTGTTGCAAATAGTGAAAAAGCTAATTTGAGATCTTGGGTGGGAACTAATCCCCGAAGGAAAGTTTGCTGATAGTGGCATGGACTTATAATACAGGATAGCACAGCTAACTACATAATTTAGTAGACAAATTTTCATTTTAATTAATTTTACCTTAATATTTACATGCTATGAACACACAATGTAATTTTAAAATTATAGGATCCATGATGACCTTTCAAGAACTATAGATCTTTGTCAAAAAGCTGAAGCTACAGGAGTTTCCTGGATCACAGTTCATGGAAGAACTACTGAAGAAAGACATCAGCCAGTGCACTATGATGCCATTAAAATAATTAAGGAGAACATGTCTATACCTGTAATTGCTAATGGAGACATCAGAAGCTTAAAAGAAGCAGAAAGTGTGTGGCAGAATACTGGGACAGATGGTAAGAAATAAGTACTTGGATTTTTTTATGTTTTAATTAGGGAAATAGTAAATGAGAAAGGGAAAGTAATGCTATTTTGATTTTCATTAGTTTTCTTTCACACTGAGCCATATTTTCTCATGGTACTGATTTAAGCTAAGCAATTTATTAAAGTAATGTTAACTTAGAAATAATAGATTATTTTAACTGGGGTAAATTAATTCATTTACTCCTCTGACACTGTCATATTTAGTGACCAATTAAAAATCTTCCAGGTATCCTATTAGTAATATTAAGTACCTGGAATAGAAGTTAGAGTTAATGAATTCAAGGAGGAACCCCAGAACTGCTATGCAATTTTATTATCCCCTTAAGTTACTGACATTCTAAGCCAAGCCCTATGATAGCGATTGCTAGATGGGATGCAGATGAACTGTAGTTTAAGCAACCGAGTTTAAGACAATCTGGATTTACCCTAAAGAAAAACCAAAGACTAATGGTATAATGTAGAAATCTTTAAAAAAAATAAAGAAATCTATGAGTACATCTAAACTCTCTTGGTTTGCAAAAGGTACCAGAATAAATTGTCTTATAACTGAATTAAAAAGACTAATATAAGGCCATTGTGAAAGCTTGTAATGATACTTTATTTTTTAATCTTCACAATGTGTTTAATTTAGCTTGAACTGACAATCACAGATTCTTAATGTATGGACAAATATGGTATTCTTTAATTTGTAGGTGTGATGGTTGCAAGAGGACTCTTAGCAAACCCAGCCATGTTTGCTGGATATGAGGAAACCCCACTGAAGTGCATCTGGGACTGGGTTGACATTGCTCTGGAACTTGGAACTCCTTACATGTGTTTCCATCAACATTTAATGTATATGATGGAAAAGATAACTTCTAGGCAGGAAAAAAGAGTATTTAATGCTCTGTCAAGCACATCAGCAGTCTTAGATTACCTTACAGACCATTATGGCATTTAATATATATTTTATTTTACACCTATCATGAAACCAGAGGTGGTCACATCTAGGCTTTTACTTTATATCAGTGGCTTTTAAACTTTAGTATAAAAACAGTCTCTGAGAACATTTTGAAAAATCAGTCCTAAACTCCCTCCTCAGAGATAGTTTTAAAGAAGACTCCAGGTGGTCCAAATATTACAAAACTGCTCTGAATCCTGTTATGGATTGGGGGGTGGAGGGATGGAAATTTTTTTTCCTACTGGAATCATGTTTTTAACATTTTAAAATAAAGCTTATTTAATACTAAGTATGACTCATATAGTATCTGTAAGTTAAGAAGTATGTGAGGACAGAGAAGTGATAGCACAAATGCCAACATACGTAGAAAATGAAAATGAACAAGAAATTCTAAAGGGAACTGCACTCAGGGCTTATGTTAAAAATTCAAATGGAAAATCACACGGCACTTTCCAATTGAATTATACACTTGAAGGTACGGTATTTGTTTTTAGAAACATAACTGAATTTAATTAGATGTCGTATTTTCTATAAAACTACGATTTGATGGGGCTCTTTAAAATAACATTAAATTTAATACATTTCAAGCCTCCTGGGTCCTTAAAAGATTGAGAGCTTGATGAGAATATCTGTATCTAAAAAGTAGTACCTCTTTTTATGCAACCTCCTACATCTTACATATTAAAAATTTGGTAGCTAACCTAGAGAAGATTATGTATTTGAAATATTTCATGGAAAATAGCAACTAGGTTTTGTTTTCCATTTTAAAACTAAGTTTCATACTGTGTTTTTTAGTGATGTTATTTTTCTGCCTCCCAGCAATTTCTTGTAACTTTAAAAATCCCATGGTTTGGGAATGTTACTAATAGATTTTATTATTAGTGAATGTACACTGCAAGAATGAAGTATCTCAGATTGAAATAAAAGCATTTGTAATTAAAGTATTATTCTATATTCCCAACATGGAAACTATTATAAGGAAATGTTTATCTAAAACTTTTTAATTTAAGAGTTTAGGAATAATTAAATGTTTAACGTAAAAAACACTGTGCTGCCATATTTTTTTTTCTTGGGCACATTTTGTGTTTTCACTTTTCAATTAATTTTTTGTTTGTTTTGTTTTGTTTTGTTTTGAGACAGTCTCACTAGGTCGCCCTTGGTAGAGTTACCATGGCATCACAGCTCACAGCAACCTCAAACTCTTGGGCTTAAATATTCTCTTGCCTCAGCCTCCCAAGTAGCTGGGATTACTGGCCCCCACCACAACGCCCTGCTATTTTTTTGTTGCAGTTGTCATTGTTGTTTAGCTGGCCCAGGCTGGATTCCAACCGACTAGTCTTGGTATATGTGGCTAATGCCATAACCATAGTGCTACGGGCACGAGCCTCAATGAATGTATTTTTAAAGATAACTGGCTTTTTCATTCAACATAAATATCATACATAGAAATACTAAGGTATGATCATAATTTAGTCCTTTTGATGTTTTTAAATTAAATCTGAAGTGAATTCTAGTGTGTGAGTACAGCAGCATCACTGGAGTAAGGTGTGAGTTTGGAAGAAACCCAGGAGGAAAGACAAGGGGCTCTGAAACATTTGATTAAAAGTAACTTCCTTATGGCTAATTTGTGTCTAAGTATCTTTTTCTTTATGCATTCTGTGATCAAATATATTTGTGATAAATTAAGAAAAAGCGCCAGTGTAAATGTGTTTTTATGTTCTATATCTATGTTCAACATTAATGTTTCCAAAATAATTGTCTTCAAGAGGATAGTACTTTTTCTTTCTTTCTTTCTTTTTTTTTTTTCTTTGAGACAGTCTCCCTCTGGGGCCTGGGCAGACAGCAATCTCAAACTCCAGGGTTAAAGCGATCCTCCTACCTCAGCCTCCCCACTGAGGTGAGGTGCACGCCACCACACCGGGCTAATTTTTCCTATTGTTAGTAGAGATGGGTCTCCTCTTGCTCAGGGCTCCAGCTGGTCTTGAACTCCAGAACTCAAGAGATCCTCCTGGCTTGACCTCCCAGAGTGCTAGGATTACTGACGCCCGGCCTAGAAAAAGAGAAAAAACTAATCAGTCATTATTCACAGATTTAAGGGAAGGGTTATTGTAAGAGTATGCTCATAGGCACCTTTCCTCCCAGTCTCCCAGTCCCCAAACATCGCCCTAAGGATCACTGCCTCCTCCCAACTCATGGGCAAGAACAGGGAAACGCACAAATACATATTGTGACACTACAGATTCTCCTACATCTTCAAGAACTGCTGCACAACCACCACATTATTAAATGTAGCTAAACTCTGGACACTGACGAGAGCCTAACAGGAAAGGAATGCGTTTGGAAGGCGGCCCCGAACTCGCACCTCCCGCCTCACCCTCCCGCCCCGGGGCCGGTTCTCCTTCCCGCGGCACCGCCCTTAGTGAGAAGTGTAACGCCCTCCTCCTGAAGAAGTTGCACTTGGGAGCCCCAAGTATCAGGTGAAGTCTGAGTCATCGCCCAACTCCACCGCCAATTAAAAAGCAATTGTTGCGAATAAACGTAGTCGCGCCGCCCGTGACCTCGGCGGGGCTGGCACCCTCGGCCTCAGGTGGGGGGGAGGGCGCGCTCTTCCCCTCCCCTCCCCCTCCCGGGCCGCGGCGTCTGACGTCCCGCGCGTCGGCGGCGCGGAGCAGCGCGGGGAGCCACCGGGCCTGCGGCCGGGTAAGGCTGGCGAGTCCCCGGGGAGACGCGGTCCCCGAGGCGGCGCGGGGCGCTGAGCCGCGGCGGGGTCCTGCGGCTGCCCCGCTGGAGAACCCCGCGGCGCTGGCCCGGCCCTTGGCGCATTCTGCAGGCGGGAGGCTCCGAAGCGCGGGCGTTGGCGGAGGCGGGCGTCGGCAGCGTCCCGCGGGCGGCCAGTCGGGTTCGGTGCGGCCTGCCCGCCCCCCGGCCCACCCTTTACCCCTCCCTGGCCGGGGTCGGGCCGTGATCCCCAGTCGGCGGAAGGTCCACTAAATCCTTGGGAGAAAACAGCGCGCCTGGGGCCTTCAACCCAGTTGTGAGTGAAAGGAAACAAAGTAAAATTAGTGTTTCTCTGTTTAGGTGTGAAGAAAAACAATGACACTCCAATGGGCGGCAGTTGCAACTTTTCTTTATGCTGAAATTGGACTCATTTTAATCTTCTGTTTACCTTTTATTCCTCCTCAGAGGTACGAAATCTTCACATCATTAACAGTAATCAATATTTGGTTGGCTCCTTTAGACTTAGAATTGTAAAACAGGAAAACTCTAGTTAGGATTAATAACTTTTGAGAGCCGATTGTATAAACAATTCTCCTTCAAAATAAACTCACCTAACAAATTAGGTAGTATATAATGGTAACAATAAAATATCACCTTATTTAAACTTACATGTACAAATGAAGTCACCTTTTCCTTCCTTGTAATAAGAAGGGCCAGTACTTTGGGTTCTGTTGATTACAGATAAAATAAAGCAAAAGGAATACTTTTAACTCTCATTCTGTCTTGCCACCTGGGTTTACCTTTGCCTAACTGCCCTGAGTTGGAGCAGTGAACTAAGTAAACTGTAAATGGAGTTCACAGTACAGCTGGATGCAAAACTATTCCAATGAAGCAGTGGGACAGCAATTTAGAAAGGGAACCAGGCCAGTGGTGGCTCACACCTGCAATCTTAGCACCCTGGGAGGCCAAGGCAGGAGGATCCCTTGAGTTCGGGAGTCCAAGACCACCCTGGACAAGAGCCAGGACCTCGCTCTCCTAAAAATAGAAAAATTAGTGTGTTGTCCCAAGTACTCCAAGGCAGGAGAATTGCTTGGGTCCAGGAGTTTGAGATTGCTGGGAAGCCATGGCACTGTAACCAGCTAGAGTGAGTCTGTCTCAAAAGAAAAAAAATAAGTGAGTCTTAGTTTAGGACTTGTGTAAATAATAGTTTCATTAGTCTTTAAGGATAATTTTGCTACTTTTTATTCCACATTCTCTGTGTGTGTGTGTGTGTATATATATATATGCATGTATATATATTCAGCACATACAGTGCTGAATATGAAAATTATCAGAACCATATATTAGCATTAGTCCTTAGAGAAGGATTTTCTAAGGTTTTTAAGTACCAAGTACAGTATTTCAATCCATGCATTGGTTCATTTTACCCTTATAATAATACCCTTTTTGGGAGTTCAGTTTTAGATCCAGAAACTTGATAGTATGACTGGTGAAATACACGTGTCTTAACAATGTTTTTGTAAAATGTACTTTGGGTTCTATAGATTACAGATAAACATCTCTTAAGATGTTGTAACATGAACATACTCGAGGCATAAACGAAAATCCTCTATAAATGAGATCCTACAGAAAACCTACTAAAGTATAGCAAAGTCGGGAGACTAGAGAAACTTAACTAAACTTTAACCTTAGCTCAGTCTCCAGGTAGTTTTCACAACTCTTAACTTACTGCTTACCTGCATGGATTTCTCCTAAATTCTGTTCATGTTTATCAGCTATAATTTTTTCCTTCCTTACTAAACAAAATCATACTGTAGGGTCTTCGATATTATTTTATCCAATCTATTCATTCTGTAGAGCACATATAAGACCCATACAAGGCAAGTGAATGACCAAGATCACTTAGCTGTGATCTTTAGCTGTAAGTGGCAAATTCTAGACTGGAATCTGGCTCTCAGTCCAGTCTTCTTTCTACTCCGTCATGCTGCCTCTTATCCAGTAGGTTTTATTTCAAACTCTCAATTACACCTTGTTTTGCTTTTTGGTGATATTTGCAACAACAGAATCCTATATATAGTCCAGGCACAGTGGCTCACACCTGTAATCCTAGCATTCTGGAAGCCAAGGCAGGTGGATTGCTTGAGTTCGAGACCAGCCTGAGCAAGAGCAAGATGCTGTCTCTACTAAAAATAAAAAAACTGAGGCAAGAGGATGGCCTGAGCCCAAGAGTTGGAGGTTGCTGTGAGCTATGACATCACGGCACTCTACCCAGGGCAATAGCTTGAGACTCTATCTCAAAAAAAAAAAAAGAATCCTATATATAGTCAAGCAAGAAATATCTTGTTTATAAACAATCTCCCTCTCTCCACCAATTTCAAGTTACAGCTGTTTTCAAAATATATCAGTAATTTATCATAATGTTAAAACTTTTTTTTTCATAATGTTAAAACGTTTCTGAAAGTCCTTGAAATTTATTTAAGTGCTTATTTTGTATGTCTCCTATGGACTAATTAATGTTATTCATTTCAAGTACCCTTGTACAAAGTTTATTACCGTTCCAGTTGTGTGGGGATTACTTTGTCACTGATTGCCACTTATAACCAATGCTTATATCTAATGTATAGATAAGGATTAAGGATTAGCCAAAAAAGAAATTATCAATTATTCTTTTTTCCATCAAAATGATATATTAAATTATGAATCAGTGACCACTGATATTTTCCTAGTAATTTTTTTTTTTTTTTGTGACAGAGTCTCACTCTGTTGCCCAGGCTAGAGTGTTGTGGCATTATCCCAGCTCACAGCAACCTCAAACTTCTAGGATCAAGTTATCTTCCTGCCTCAGCCTCCCAAGTAGTTGGGACTACAGGCTCCAACCACAAGGCTCAGCTAATTTTTTCTATTTTTAGAGAGATGGGGGTCTCACTCTTGCTCAGACTGGTCTCAAACTCCTGCGCTTAAAGAGACCCTGCTGCCTTGGTCTCACAAAGTGCTATGATTACCGGTTTGAGCCACCACATCTGGCCTCTTCCTGACAAATACAATTTTTAGCTATCCTCATCAAGTAGCTGTTAGATAGATGTATATATATGTGCACATGATATACAAATATACCCTCATGTACAAATATAGATAGGAAAATATAGTGTTTATATATCATTTGCAGTATGTCCTTACTGTGTGTGTATTCACATCTTTTTCTCACATAACTCAGTATAGGTAGTCCAGGTTACAAATGAGGCAGGTTCTGTATGTTTGTTCTAAAGTTGAATTTGCATGTAAGAACGGGTACCTCTACTTATTACCTAAAATATCCTCTGTAAGTGCGATTTGTACATAAGAAGGATGTTTGTAATTCGGGCACTGCCTATAGTTATGCTGAGATCACTTGGGTTTATATGCCAGTTCTACACGTTACTGTTTGACTGGGCCAAATATTGACCCTTTCTGACTAGTTCCCCCATCTATAAAATAGAAATAGTACTAACATATACCTTTTATGGTAGTCGTAACAATTAGACAAAATAAAACACATTAACGTGCTTCGAACTATATATAGTAAGGACACAATATATGTTAGCTATTATTAGCTGCTTTTGAATTAAGTTTTATTATTATTCCCTATAGTGGGTCTCTTATGTTCCCTTTTATACTATACTGACCCTTGAAGAAAAAGCACATTTACATTTGGACCCAGATTAAGGTATTGCCACTTATATTCTCTTCTTTAAAATGTAAAAATGTGCATTGTGTAATTTGAATATTGTTTATATAAAATGTTCAGATTTGGAAGCATAGAGGTAAAAGGAATTGCTTCATCAGTATCAATCTCCCTCTCGCCACCAATTTCAGGTTACAGCTGTTTTCAAAATGTATCAGTCAGTAATTCTTCATGATGTTAATGTTGCCCTCGGTAGAGTGCTATGGCTCACAGCAACCTCAAACTCTTGGGCTTAAGTGATTCTCCTGCCTCAGCCTCCCTATTAGCTAGGACTACAGGCGCCCACCACAATGCCTGGCTATTTTTTGTTGTTGTTGTTGTCATTATTTAGCAGGCCCAGGCTGGGTTCAAACACACCAGCCCCAGTGTGTGTGGCTGACACTGTAACCACTGAGCTACTGGCACCAAATCCACTGTAAGAATTTCGTTGTGAGGTTTAGCTTATATATGTTTATTTTCTAAGTTACTTTCACTTTAGAATACCTAGGCCACCAGACAGAACATAATCAAATATCAGGTTATTGTTAAGTTTGAAAGAGTTCTTCTTTATTTCATGAGACATTCTGTCATGTCAGAGAATTAATAAATTTAAAAAATGTATTTCTGAGGCCAGGTGCAGTGGCTCACTCCTGTAATCCTACCACTCTGGTAGGCCAAGGCATGTAGATTGCCTGAACAAGAGCAAGACCCTATTGTGGCAGATGCCTGTAGTCCCAGCTACCAGGGAACCTGAGGCAAGAGAATTGTTTTGAGCCCAGAGTTTGAGGTTGTTGTGAGCTATGATGCTACAGCAGTCTACAAAGGGCCACAAAGTAAGATTCTGTCTCAATAAAAAAAGAATTTCTGTAATTCATTTTACTTACTACATAATTACTAAAATGTTACTTCAGTATTTAGAAAGTATTTTGAAATCTTCTTCTGGTTTTTTATAACTAATTGTGTTTTTTTACAGATGGCAGAAGATTTTTTCATTTAGTTTCTGGAGCAAAATTGCAACTTTTTGGAACAAGGCTTTCCTTACCATTATAGTCCTATTGATTGTTCTATTTCTAGGTAAGTATTAGGTCCCTTCTTTGAATAAGTATAATTCTAGATTCTTTAAAATGAGTTTCTTGGTTTTTAATTAAGCTGATGTTACTATTGATGTACAGTTGACTTCATATAATATAGTGATAGTATATAGAGTAGACATTAATATATTGACATACAGTTGTAGATATTACTAGTCTATCTACATAAGCATAAATTTCAGCAGAGTGTAGTGATTCTTAACCTCTTTTTGGTTAAGATTTAAATGCAATGAATTAGCTGGTTTAAATTGATGTTTGGAATTTTAAAACATGAAAAATAAACAAATAATGTAATCCCTTAATTCATAGTCATCTTTTCAAAGTTACCAGATATTATCTCTCATGCTGTCATCTTTCCTTTGTTACTATGGTGTCCTTGGGATTTGTGAGCTTAGCTGTTAGGGAAGCAAACAAAAGAATAGAGTCATTTGGCTCCCAAATAGAATCTTTGATGCAGGTATGGGCTAAATGCCTGTTTTTGTAAATATTTTATTGGAATATAACCATGCTCATTTGTTTACATATTGTTTGTGCCTGTTTCCCCACACAAATAAATACAGGATTGAGTAGTTGGAATTGTACAGCCTAAAATATTTACTATCTCTTCCTTTACTGAAAGACTTTACCAACACCTTTTATGTAGGAATATGTCCTTAGTCTTAGGAGCTGCATGCTGAAATATTTAGGAATCAAGTGTTCTGATTGTTTCAACTCACTTTCAAATGGTTTTTTAAAAGCCAGATAAAGCAAATATGGTGATTGTTAAATCTAGGTGATGGGATTATAGATGTTTATTATACTAATTTTTGCAGCATGTTCAACATTTTCATGATAATAATCTCTTAGAAATTAGAAGTGGACCTTTAAGGTTCTTGTCAAATCAGAAGTTCCATGACTCTTACTAATCACCATGGTTTTTAAGAGAAAGTAACTAAGCTGAGAGAGATTACTAAGTGATTTGTCTAAGATCACCCAGCTACTTCTTGAAATGCCAATTCTTGGCACTTCAGCTTTTGAAACATACTACATAATATGTCTGCCTGCTCGCCCCTCAGAATTCCTTCAGAGTTGTTGTATTGTGGGTTAAGGAGATTTTGCATGGGTCAACATAGAATCATAACACCATCTTTGACACTGTATTGTGAGAAAATGTGTTCCATGTTTCAAACCACCAACTTCTGAATTAGAATCCTCTTTATAACACTGAGAATTTGCCAGGCATAGTGGCTCACACCTGTAATCTTAGCACTGTAGGAGGCCGATGTGGGTAGATTGCTTGAGCTCATGAATTCAAGACCAGCAGGAGCAAGAACAAGATGCTGTCTCTAAAACAAAAAACATCCAGTCATTGTGGTGGGCACCTGTAGTCCCAGCTACTCAGGAGGCTAAGGCAAGAGAATTTCTTGGGCCCAAGAATTTGAGGTTGCTGTGAGCTATGATGACACAGCACTGTACCAAGGGTGACATAGTGAAACCCTGTCTCAAAAAAAAGGAAGAAGAAGAAATTGGAGACGAGCCTGAGCAAGAATGAGACCCCATCTCTACTAAAAAAAAAAAAAAAAAAAAGAAAAACCTGAGAATTTCTGATAATAAGAGGATATAGTGATATAAAAGAAAAAACAGGAAAGTAATTTTATTAGGGAGTGGATGGGATTGTGCCTCTTTTCAAAATACTGATATTTGTGTAACGGTACATATATATATTGAATCTCCAGCCATATAACTAGTCATCATAAATGAGTAATGAACAGTAAGGAAAACAGGTTTTAACTCTGCCACTAGCTAGCTAAAGGATCTTTGGAATGTCATTTTATTTCTATGAGTTTGATTTAAATAAAGGGAGAGGTGGAAATGATCTCTACAGCTCGTACTAGAGTATTGTGATCTTTCAACTCTAAAATTACCACAAAACTTTCTACTGAAATCTGCTATTTATTGTATAAGAAAGGGGAGCTATAGTTCAGGTTCTTTTGGTAACGTATATCAGAAACCAACTTCAATTTGCTTGATCAAGAAAGGGGAACTTCTAGTAAAATATGGGGTCATTTCCTAGTAGCCCAGGGAAGGCAGGAAGTCAAATTCCAAGAAGGGACTAGTAGTAGGAACTGAAGTGTTCTTTTTCTTGTCACTGCATTTCTTCCTGTGTCTACTTCATTCTTCCTTATCTGGTGGACTCTGATACTCTATCCTCCAGCCAGAAAATGGGTACCACACACATAGTAGGTGTTACCACTCCAGGCATATGCAAGGATTAATTTGCATCTCTGAATCCCATTTCCAATTCAAAGGAAAAAAATTGGACCAGCTATCACCCAGTGTTCACCCTCATGTGGTAACTTAGGAGCTGGGAGAGGGATAAGGTATGAGCGTTAGGTTACAAGGCGGAATAATGACTGCTGGCTAGAAGCTACATTTTTTGGCAGAGTGGGCAATTTCCAGAGCATAGGGACATCATGGATAGTTAAGGCAAGCACATAGGTACTTATCCTCTAAGTCTCAGTGTCTCCATCTCAAAATGGGTAATAATACCTACTTGATTAAGGTATTTCAAGGGTTAAATGCAGTAATATCTGAAGTGCATAACAGTGATGTAAATAATGCAAAACCAGGGATTGATTATTTCAAGCTTGCTTTATATTTTACTTTGGAATTTATTTTATTTTTCTTGTGTATTCTCTCTCTAAATAAAGTAACTATTACAAAGTATTTGTGTCCTAGAGCCAAGACTAACTGGAAAGTGTGCATGCATGCATAGATGTTTAGGAGGTAGTAACAGGCAGAAAGGAGGTTAGAGCTCAGGAATATGTTTAGGGTCAGTGAAAATGCAACCCAAAAATTTGAAAGTTTCTATGAGT
The DNA here is from genome assembly GCA_963574355.1 of Loris lydekkerianus. NCBI lineage: Eukaryota > Metazoa > Chordata > Mammalia > Primates > Lorisidae > Loris > Loris lydekkerianus. The sequence goes on from CAUYPK010091043.1 coordinate 48,126, forward strand.
GATCCAAGAATAGACTACCTTCATAAGGTTTTTATAAAATTGATTATCTGTCACATCCTTGCCTTATTGTTGACCTCATTCCATTTTTTAGACATAGTTTCCTTATGATTATACATGCATAAGTGATTCTATGAGTGGTTTTATATGACCATTTATATTTATAGACCTTTTAATTTTATTGTTTAATCTTCAGCATTTCTATATAATGAAACTACTGCCTACTCAAAATAGCTTACAACCTATAGTGGTTGGCAGTCTCTTACTGTAACACTGATGCGCAAAGAGGAATAGTTGTTAAGATAAAGGAAATTTTAAGAAGATAATTTAAGAAAATACTTTGTATAACTATGTAAATAAATCTGAAAACCTAGATGAAATGGACAATTTTGTCATAACTATATAATAGATTCAGAAACGTTATTTCCATTTAATTACCAAATAAGCTGAATCACAAGCATCAATGTCTTTCATTATTAGTAATTTAAAAGCTATTTCATGTATATTTAAGCATAAAGCAATTAGTATGTTAATGGTATTAGACTAAGATTTTCATTAATAATGATGACATACAAATATAAATTCAAAAGTTAAGGAATTTTTTAAATTTCAGAGTGATTTATTTGGGTTTTATTTTGAAATAATGGAAACATGAAACTTTTTAAAGGTAGTGGTTGTACAGCATTATGAATATTACTAAGTGCCACTTGAATTATTCACTTTAAAGTGGTTAATTTTATGTTACATGAATTTCACCTCAACAAACTAAAACAAATAATTTTTTAAAAGACACATGAATCCTGGCTTTAGTAGTGGCAAAATTGCATGTATTAGACTGTTCCTCTTGTGTTATTAATTATGAACCCTAGATACAACATGAAAAGAACATATTTGAAGGCCTGGTAGAACAACCCATAGCAGGCAGAAGTGTAATGAAGTCAGTCTCTGAAGGAAAGAGTCACACTAGATGTGAGTCACATTTGTATAGTTTTTTTTTTCCGATCACTTTCCAGTCTATGTGGCATGGGCAGCTAGAACTCAAAGCAGAAAGCCACTCTTACTGGCTTAAGGTGTCAGAGGTCAGAGAGGCTGGAAGTTAAAAGGGAATGTCAAAGAGAGGTGAGAGTCCCAGAAAAGGAACCCTAAATCCATATGAAAAATACCCCTTGGTTGACTCTTGAACTGTAGATATATAGGGATTATTCCAAGGAGCTCAGTGGAGAAGTAACAGCCAGCTAGAAAGCAACAAGGGCTAGGCAAAAATTTTGGCTGCTGCTCACCAAGGACAGACAGAGTTTTGGGTTTGATTCTCATCAAGGGCTTGATAAAGACCTTGAGCCTTTATACCTCACAGAAGGGCTACTCCTTAAGAATAGAGACTACATGCCGGGAATTAGAAATTTACTATAACTAAAAATTAAGCCAAAACATACCTAACTCTAAAAAAGTATAAAAATCAGGTTTCTCCAGACAACTGTAAAATATACATACCGGTAATCTTTGCAAGGGCACATGAATATACTATATACTCGGTTCACCAAAATACACTGTATTCTGGGCCATAAAACAAGTCTCAATAAATACAAAGTATTTAAATCATGTAGTGTGTATAAAACAAAAGTCAGTAACAGTTTCAAAAAACCCCTACATGTTTGGTATAAGACAAGACACTTGTGAATAACTCTGTGTCAATGAACTCTAAAAAAGAATTAAATAATTTAACAGAATAATATAGAAGATACAATATATCAAAATTTGTGAGATGTCACTAAAACACTGCTAAGAGGAAAATTTGTAGCTTTGAATGTGTATTAGAAAAAGAATAAAGGCTTCAAGCCAGTGATTTTTGTTTCCATCTTAGGGATATTCAGTCTTTTTTTTTTTTTTTTTTTTTTTTTAAGTTTAGCAGATTAGTAGTTAGAGGGAAAGTTCTTCATTCTGATGAAAATCATCTACAAAAAAACTCAAGCTAGCATCATACTTAATTAGGTATTGAAGCCTTCCCCCAGAAGACTGGGAAAAATGCAAGTATAGTCACTTTCACTGTTTTTATTCAATTAAATTATAGATGTCCTAACCAAGATAATAAGAAGTAAGGACAAGAAATGGAAAATACAAATATAGCAAAGAAAGAAGTAAAATAGTCTTTATTTGTAGATGACATGATTGTTGTTTGGGGGGTTCTTTTGTTTTATTTTGTTTTTGTTTATTTGTTTGTTTGTTTTTTGAGACAGAGTCTTACTCTATCGGCCTGGATATCGTGATAGATCACAGCAACCAAAAACTTTTGGGCTTGAGCAATCCTCTTACCTTAGCCTCCCTATTAGCTGGGACCACAGGCATGTACCACTGCCCCTGGCTACTTTTTCTGTTTCTAATAGAGGCAGCATTTTGTTCTTGCTCAAGCTGGTCTTGAAATCCTGAGCTCAAGTAATCTACCTGCCTTGGTATCCCAGAGTGCCTCCCATCACATCTGGACAACCTGATTGTTGATATAGAAAATCCCAAAGTATCCACAAGAATGCTGATACAAGTAGTCTCCAGATTACAAGTGAGATACATTCTGTAGGTTTGTTCTTAAGTTGAATTTGTTTGTAAGTTGTAACAGGTACATTTACCCATTATCTGTAATAGCTTCCATTTTTGAGTATGAGTTGGATGTTTATAACTTGGGGACAAGCTGTATGTCAAAGAAATTAATATAGTGGGGTCACAAAATACAAGGCCAATACATGAAAACTCATTGTATTTCTATAATACAAATAGTAAACATTGGAAAAGGAAATTTTTAAAAAAAGTTATAAGTATACCAAGAAGCCTATAAACCTTAGCAATAAACTTTATAAAAGATGTACAAAAGCTCTATGCTGAAAACTATAAAAACATCACTGGAATACATTAAAGGACATCAAAATAAATGGAGATATTTTCATTATTGGGAAGACTCACTAATATTAAAAATGCATATTCTTCCAAAATTAATCTATGGATTCAACACAGCCCCAATCAAGATCCCAGCAGGCATTTTTGTAGAAGTTGATCAATTGTTTCTAAAATATATGTGGAGAAGCAAAGATCGCTTAACAGACAAAAAAATCTTACAAAAAGAACAGAATTAGGAGACACATTACTTTCAAGACTAAACGGGGAAGATAAAAACAGATTACTTGCTAACTGCGTGAGGAAACCCAGACAAAACCTTTACAGTGGAAAAATCTGATCACTATCTGTGATGGTTAATTTTGCATGTCAAATTGGCTGTGCCCCATGCCCAGATCTTTGGTCAAACATTATTTTGGATATTTCTATTAAGGTGTTCTTTAGGTAAGATTAATATTTAAATAAGTGGACTTTGGGTAAAGCAAATTATACCCTACATAATGTGGATGACCTTTATTCAATTAGTTGAAGGCCTTAAGAGAAAAAAGACTGACCTCTTCTGAGTGAACAGAAATTTTGCCCACAGGTTGCCTTTGAACTTGAACTGTATGTCTTCTGTGAGTCTCCAAAGTGCTGAACTGCTCTGCAGATTTTGAACTTACCAAGCCTCTGGAAGGATGTGAGCCAATTCTTTAAATAACCCTATATATATACACATCCTATTTGTTCTCTTTCCTTGAAGAACCCTAATGATTAATACACTCTCTTAACCAAGTAATCAAATTTAGCATCAAAACGTAAAAGACAAGCTAACATTACACAGCATAAATTTTGAGGGATTCTTGCCAAACGTTATTAAACCTGAACCAATCAAATATTTTTACCTGATTTTTAGTTTTGTAAAAGTATAAGAGTTAGAGAAACAAATTAGACTACATCTCAATCAGACAAATCCAGAGTGTGAGAATTTTCTATAAAATAGCTGGCCTGGCTATTTTAGTCAATGTAACTTGTAACTTGGGGACAGCCTGTATGTCAAAGAAATTAATATAGAGGGGTCACAAAATATAAGGCCAATACATGAAAACTACATGTTATTGAGGTCAATGTCCTTTTTCTTAAGTATTGTATATCAGGAGACCACAGAGACATAACTATTTATGATGAACATCTATTATAAAATCCTCAAGTTTGAAAAAAGAACTATAAGAGACATTTGGGGGACAAATAAAAAGAGAAATAATCCAATTTAAAAATGAGTGAAGAATCTTTTTCTTTTTTGAAACAGTCTCACTATGTCACCTTCAGTAGAGTGCCATAGCATCACAGCTCACTGTAACCTCAAACTCTTGGGCTTAAGTGATTCTCTTGCCTCAGCCTCACAAGTAGCTGGGACTACAGGTGCCCACCACCACACCCGGCTATTTTTTGGTTGTAGTTGTCATTATTGTTTGGCAGGCCTGGGCTGGGTTTGAACCTGCCAGCTCCAGTGTATGTGGCTGCCACCCTAGCTGCTGAGCTACAGGCACTGAACCTAAAAATGAGTAAAGGATCTTAATAAACATTTCTCCAAAGATGGCATACAAATGGTCAAAAATCACATGAAAAGATGCTAAACATTATTAGCTATCAGGGAAATACAAATCAAACCCACAGTAATATGCCATATCACACTCACTGGGATGGCTATAATCAAAAAGATAATACCAAGTGTTGCTGAAGATGTGGAGAAGTTGGAACCAACATACATTGCTTGTGGGAATGTAAAATACTACAGATGCTTTGGAAAACAGTTTGGCAGTTCCTCAAAAAATCAAACATAGAGTTACCATATGGCCCAGCAGTTTTACCCCTAATTATATACTAAGAGAATGAAAACATATGTCAATACAAAACTTGTACATGAATGTTCATAGCAGCATTATTCATAATAGCCAAAAAGTTGAAACAACCCAAATGTCCATCAACTGATGAATGGATAAACCAAACCTGTACAATGGAATATTATTCAGTCATAAAAGTAGTGAGGTACTGATACATACAACAACACAGAGGAATCTGGAAAACATGCTAAAAGAGGGAAGCCAGACACAAAAAACCCACATATGATATGATTACATTTATATGAAGTATCTAGAATAGATTTCATAGAGACAGAAAGTAAAGTGGTAAATGCCAGAATCAGGTAAAGCAGGGGGTGAATATAGAGTTTCTTTTTGGGGGGTGATGAAAATGTTCTGGTTGCACAATTTTGAGTATACTATAAAACACTGGATTTATATCCTTTAAGAGGGTAAATTTTATATGTGAATTATATGTCAACAGTACTGTAAAAAAAAAAAAATAAACAAAATTTTAAAAACAAGATAAAGTAGTCAAAATGGCCTCAATCTGTTTCCTTGTCTGGCAAGAACTCTTTCCCAAGAATGCTGATAGTCCCATGAAGAGGCTTCTAACTTGCTTGTACCTCCAGAAGTGTTTGAGATGCTTAAGGCAGATATCTTCCCTAGTACATATAAAAATACAGTGACTAAGAATGTACTAAATACAGATAGTAATAAGCTGATATCTATTTTCCACTGGAAAAAAGTAGTTCCCCTAGATCAGAGATTAACAGCTCTGAAAGCATCAAAGGAGCAGCAGTCTGATCCTTTCCAGTAGCAGATGCTATCCACAGGCCAGTTGGGAGGGAGGGGGAATATACCACTAGAGATCAAATTCCATTTTAACAAACTTATGCCAGTGGAAATTTCAGTGTAACCAAGTATTTCTAAAATCTCAGCAACTTAAAGTAATTAAATGCTAGTCTTATGAGAGAAATAGGATAGACTTTATTGTAATGGGATATGACAATCTGTCATTGTCAAGAGCTTGAATTTTAGTCATTGTTAGGGATAGAAAGAGTAAAGAATAATAGTTTGCAGTATAGCTAGAAATAAGTGACAATAAAATGATGGTAAGTCCTAGATGAATGGTAAAAAAAAATTATTGTAATTGAAAATTTGGCACTAGTATCCATTTACAGAACGCCTACTTTGAGCATAATACTTTCCTAGGTGCTATGGGGAAGAAACAAAAGAGCTCGTTTATCTAAAGCCTATTATTAAAATGTTTGGTCAGTTATTCTAAAACTACTTTCCATTTCTCTTTTTCTGTACTAGATGCTGTGAGAGAAGTAAGGAAGTATTCTGCCACTCATATCCTTGAAAAGAGCTCAAGCCCCAGACCTGATGCCTATGAACATACACAGATGAAACTTTTTAGGTCTCAAAGAAATCTTTACATTTCTGGATTTTCATTATTTTTTTGGCTGTAAGTGACAAAAAAAGCACAATTTAAAAATAAGATTTTTGCTTCTCTTTCTCATTTTTCTCACTATAGATGTTTTTAGTTAATATCACCATAAAAGGATTCAGATGATAGATATACAGAAATAATTAACAATAGTAACAGCTTGTAGGGTTGCTAAATCTATAAGGCCTTGAATGATCTGGCCCCTGCCTCTCTCTGAAGCATTGTCTCTTGTGTTTCTGACATGAACAATTCAGTACACCCACACTGACCTTTACTATTCATTCAGTCAGTCAGTCTTAGAACAAATAATGGTTAAGTTCAATGGTGTACTTCCCACCACTCACTCCTTCCCACTTCAGGGTCTTCACACAGTCTAGACTGCACTAGTGTTCTGCAAGAACACTCTTCCCTTCCCTCTTTATCCTTTCTTCTGCTGGCTAACTAATTCATACTCATCCTTCAGCGTCTTTGTCAGGGGAGCATTCTGTGGCCATCACAACCCCCAAAGTAAATAACTCTTAAATACTTAAATAGACCAAAGTAAATAGTCTCTTAAAAGTTCTCATGTAGGGGGTGGCGTCTGTGGTTCAAAGGAGTAGGGCGCCAGCCCCATATACCAGAGGTGGTGGGTTCAAACGCAGCCCCAGCAAAAAAAAAAAAAAAAAAAGTTGTTGTATACATACATATACATATATACATATATGCATACAGTTTATTTTCTAGTATCATTCATACTTACAATTAAATACTGTTTTAACTCTTGCCTTCTCAACCAGAACCTAAATTCCTTGAAAGCACAGACTGTTTTTTTTCCTGCTGCATTCCCAGTGCCAAGTATAGTGTTTAACACTTAGCAATTCCTGAGTAAACAAATATCTACTAAATGAGTAATTGTAAATATTCTAACAGTGGAGGTTACCCATGAACAGATGTGAATGAGCAGTTTTTAGACTTGACCAACTTTGTACAATGCTTTTTAAATAGCAAATTTTGAACAGGTCAAAAAAAAAGACTTCTCTTACTGGTCCTGACACCCTGGCTGAAATTTTCCTTTTGCTATTCCTCTAGGCTAAAAGCCTCTGCAAAAAAATCTTAATAAATGCCACTGAACCAATATCCCAAATTTTGGTCTTCTAACAGATTCCAAAGGATACAGGCTTGTTTTGACTGGGACAGTTGGATTTTAAAAATATAAAATCATGATCCTTTCATTACAGCTATACCTAACAGGGACCCATATGACAGTGGCTATCTGTGTTAATGTCACAATCTCTGATGACTGGTCTAGTTATACATTATTCTGATTTTTTTTTCTTAGAGTATTGAGACGTCTGGTTGTACTTATTACTCAGCTGGCAAAAGAACTGTCAAACAAAGGAGTACTTAAAACTCAAGCAGAAAATACTAACAAGGCTGCCAAAAAATTTATGGAAGAGAACGAAAAACTAAAATGGGTATTTAAATTTTCATTGTAAAAATTTGTGTAAATGTTGTTGGTGTTCCCAAGGAGTGATATATCTTTCAGCATCAAAAAGCATTTTCAGATGGCCCCCGTAGCTCAGTGGATAGAGTGCTGGCCATGTACCGCCACTCAAGGCCGGTGAGTTCAAATCTGGCCTGGGCCAGCTAAACAACAATGACAACTGCAACAAAAAAATAGCCAGGCAGTGTGGTAGGCGCCTGTAGTCCCAGCTACTCAGGAGGCTGAGGCAAGAGAATTGCTTGAGCCCAAGAGTTTGAGGTTGCTGTGAGCTGTGATGCTATGGCACTCTATTGAGGGCAACAAAGTGAGACTATCTCAAGGAAAAAAAAGCATTTTCATAGTTTATAAGCAGAAAATAATCATAATTAACAATATTGTTCTATGCAATTATTATTTCAAAAGTATTGTTACTAGTCTTTAGATTTGCATGTTCCCACAATTTTCCCCCATTATAGACTAATGCCATTGGACCTATTTCCCATGATTCAAGGAGAAAATTAAATTCTAAGACTATAAATTTTAATTTCATTATTATTAATTTTACTTTATAACCTAAAGCAAGCCCTTATAATTCTATTTCCATTTCTTTTTCAGTTAAAGTAGCTTTTAAGCCTAACTTTCAGTTTTCATTAATTCATTGATCATATAGAAAGCAGAGAAAGGTAATTGATGCTGGATTGATGCTTGTATATAATGTTTTAAATCTTTAATGTTATTTGTTTTATTTTCTATCTTTTGATCTCTTTTCATAATGGTAAAAGCAAAAATATGGTCATCAAAGCTTTGATTAATATATTATAGCTAAATCATAAACCACACAGCCTTGTTTTTGTAGAAAGACTTATTGTGTACCTATCTTATTTTTAAATTATCTGTAACTGTTAGAACACTGATTTTTTTCCTCTTCAGTTGTACCTCTAAGAAAATGGAAAGTTGTTTTTGTAACATATGTAACGTTATTTTTCTTATATATCATTAATGCATTAAATTAGACTTTTCCTTTTAAAAAAATCAAAACTGCCTTCCTTAAAATATTTTCCACCTTTTCTTTTAGAGCTGTTTTCATAGCCAGTTAATCTTATAAGGAAATTTATTTCAGGATCACTAATTCCTTAACCCCACATGATTTATTCTTTTTGTTTGTTTTGCTCCCCTTTGGTTCCATACTGCCCTGATTTCCTATATGTTCCTAGTATGTCTCACAATAGAGAGAAAGTGTGTGAGCTAAATGTAGAAATGTCCATGTCCAAAGTATAAATAATTGACCAATAAAGTGACCAGTGAAGGCCATAAGTGAGAATATCGAAGGTGACTTCCATTAATATTTCAAGGTACTTCATGCAGGTTCTGAAATATTAGCTAAGGAAAAATAAAATTGCTAAAACACCTCTTCATTCTCTATCAGAGACATATTATCTAGTGGAAAGCTCATGACCCTGAGATCCAAGAGACTTAGGTGCTAGTTCCAGCTCTACCAGTAATTAGCAATGGGACCTGGGGCAAGTCACCTCATCTGTACCTCAATGGGACCCAGCATTCCTTAGTTATAAATACTGTTGCTTCATATGCTTCAAGATTTTAACTCTCTTAATAGTCATTAACAACCCCCTAAGTTTAATGTGTTATTTTCTGCATGTTATAGATGAGGAAAGAGAATAATAGAAAAGTTAAGTGACTTGCATAAAATCATTCAGCTAGGCTTGGCACATGTAGCACAATGGTTACAGCACCAGCCACATGCACCAAGGCTGGCACGTTCAACCCCAGCCCTGGCTGGCTAAACAACAATGACAACTACAAGAAAATAGCTGGGCGTTATGGCAGATGCCTGTAGTCCCAGCCACTTGGAGGCTGGGGCAAGAGAATCACTTAAGCCCAAGAGTTTAAGGTTGCTGTGAGCTGTGACACCACAGCATTCTACCAAGGGGAACATAGTAAGACTCTGTCTCAAAAAAAAAAAAAAAAATTCAGCTAACACGTGACAGAACTAAGATTTGAACCCAAGCAGCCTGACTGTAGAATCCACACTTTTAACAACATTGTTTTGTGCCTTCAAATCCTACACCATCCTATAAAATGATTTGCAATTGGTGCCTAAGACCCCTTTCTGTTCTGATATTCAGTTAAAAAAATGAAGTAATTATAAAGACCAATTCCTTTTTAATTTAACTGATTTAAGTAATAAAGCTTTAGTTCCCACTGATTTTTTTTTTTTTTTTTTTTTTTTTCCAGCCACTTACCAAAGTGGGATAAGGTGGGTGGGACAGGGAATACTTCAGATGTTGTGTCTGGGAACTATTGAATTTCAGATTTCAGGGCACTTGGTCTTTCTCCAGCATCAAGTTACACATTATAAATTTGGATAGGTTTGCAAGTGCAATAATGAAAGCTTATTTACAGGACTGACACAAATCCAACTTTTCCAAGCCAATGGCATAATAATTCAAGCAATCAGTGAAAACATTCCTGCAACTCATTGGTTTTCATCTAATTTGGGTAATCACTGGAGAGAGTATGAATTGAATTCGTTGAAGTAGTAGCTAGGGTTGTTTTGAACTTGAAATGGGCAACAAATTAAGATATTTGGATAAATTTATTTTTCTCATCTTGCTCTTTAATTTCTTTCTTAACTTCAGAAGGTATGAAACATCTTCATTTTCAGAATATACTTCAATTCTTTCATCTCTAAAAAATAGTTTGGGGAATATATAATATATGTATTAGAGCTCTAATTTCTCTTTCTGAGCTGCCTAATCTCTGTTATAGTATAGTAAAACTGTATTGGTCTTGTGCCACAGTTTTTATGCTTTTGTCTCACCCTTTCTACCAGGTTGAAGTTACCTGAAAGTAGAGACTTAGGTTTCTCTCACATTTTTATTCTTTTATAGTACCTTGGAGTATAACATATTTGCATGTGGTCATAGCTCAGTAGGACTTTCTGAGACTCATTTGTTGAATATATCAGCTTATATTAGAAAATGAATCACCCTGTAATAGAAATTTCTCTTATAAGACAGTCTATTTAAAATTCTCATAAATTATTTTTTCCCTGACTATAGAACTTATATCAAGTTGCTGCCACTTCATTTAGTCATCTAACAATGCCATGTATTCATATTTTATTTTTCAAACATTTTATTTATCTTTTTCAGGAAATTATTTAGTTCCTTATCATTTCTTTAAATCAGCTTCCTAGTTCCAGTAACCATGATAGTTTCTATCCACAAGTACAGATTATGAAATTTTTGTTCCATATTTTTACTTCAACCAGTTGTTTTACTATTCAGGTCTTAATTTATCTTCTCGCTGGCAGGTGAGGTGGCTCATGCTTGTAATCTCAGCACTGTGGGAGGCTGAGATGGGAAAATTGCTTGAGCTCAGGAGTGAGACCTGGACTCATTAAAAAAATGAACAACCCAGCTGGGTGCCTCAGCGAGTGCCTGTAATCCCAGTGGCTTCAGGCTTCTGGAGGCTGAGACAGCGGGATGCTCACAGCCTGAGTCTGAGGTTGCAGTGAGCTATGATGACACCACTGCACTCTGCTCAGGGCATACAGTGGAACTCTGTCTCAACAACAACAACCAAAATTACTCTTCCCTAGAAAATATAAGCGACAAAAACATAAACATTCTTAAAAGCCAGAATAGATTTTAAAATACAAAGAGAATTGTAAAGGAATAATTGAAAAAAAGTAACATGGAGACTCTTCAATGAAAAAAGATAGAATTTTCTAACTATAGAAATGGCTCTGTTGGCTCAGCACCTGTAGCTCAAGCAGCTAAGGCGCCAGACACATACACCAGAGCTGGTGGGTTCGAATCCAGCCCGGGCCCGCCAAACAACAATGACAGCTATAACCAAAAACAGCCGGGCATTGTGGCAGGGGATGTAGTCCCACCTACTTGGGAGGCTGAGTCAACAGAATCGCTTAAGCCCAAGAGTTTGAGGTTGCTGTGAGCAGTCACGCCATGGCACTCTACCCAGGGCAACACCTGGAGACTCTGTCTCAAAAAAAAAAAAAAAAGAAAGAAATGGCTCTGTCATTTACCACTTAACCATCTCCACCCTGACAACATTATATTATTCTCTGTATATACAAATTTGTCTGTATAAAAATAGTCTGAATAGACAGCTCTACAGTCAGAAGATAGTGGTTTTCCAGTCAATATCATCCTCACAACTATTTTATTCCCTTAGATTTACATCTCTTAATTGAGGAGGAGAGGCTCACATTATTTACTTTTGAAAATGATTTTAATTGTAGTAATCAGAAATTCTCATTTTCATTTTAGAGATTTTAGCTATAATAAGAAAATTTTTTATGTCTTTGCCAAATATTAAGTATCTGTTAGCAAAAGTAGATTGAGGAAAATTATAAAATACTAAAAGGTACAATGAACAAGTACCAATAATTTTAAATAGGTTACTTAGCTCATTTTCTGTTAATAATGTCTGTCTATTACAATCTAAGCTTACTTCTTTTGTGATAGATCTTGAAAAGCTATGGCAAGGATGAGGAACATATGTGGGAAGCAGAAAACAAAAAACTAGTAGAAGAACAGGAAAAACTGAAAACTGAATTAAAGAAGACATCAGATGGTAATTTCATGTGCATGTGAAAAAATATAAAGACTAATGTAATATCTTATGCTGTCACACTTCACTGTTTTTCCTAAAACAAAACTAATGCCTAAATGTCCTCTGACTAAAATACCAAGAATGACCTATTTATAAATTCCTGCTCAAATATGAAGATAAAACATTGTGTCAGCCAAGAGAAACATGCTTTGTTATATAGAAAAACATGTAGGTGTTTCAGATCTGTGTTGTAAATACAAATGTTCCTGCATTAACAAAAAAAAAAAAAAAAAACTATGTTTCTGAAAAGTTGCTTGCAAATGCATTTTTATAAAATGAGTCACATTTTTTTCATCATCATATATTGCTTTTTTAAAGAAGCAATTGCAGAGAGACAGTTTTGTTACAAGAAAATATATTGCTTATCTCAAGGCTTAATATATCCTACCTGCTAGACATAAGGAAAGTTTTCCTTGACAGAGATGGGTAGGCATAGAGTAAGCAACAGTGTCAGCCAAGAATCTGAATGCCTTATTCCAAAATACATTGCAGTGTGGGCTTGAAGTAGGGCATACCAACTCCATTTTCCTGAAGGCAACTATTTCTTTTACATTCAAAAAAAAAAGTTATGATATTTCCTTTTTGCTAGTCAAAGAACAAATTATTATTGCTTGTCCCTACATAACACTGGAAAGTAGGAACCACAAAGTCATCCCTACGGGGAACCTCTCAGGCAGTTGAAGTTAAGGTAATAATCACACATAGACCTTCTTCAATTTCTGCTTGCTTCCAGTATTTTCAGAGGGAGGTAAATTAGACAATATTCAGTGAATCAAGGACCTACTTTTTCCTTCTGTAAGTTTATATTTTCTTTAAGTAGTTCTCAATATAATAAAAGTTCCCTGTAATACATCTTGCTATTACTGAAATATCTATTTACATTGTTTGGATAGATTTTACTTCATCAGGATATATTTGAATTTGAGATGAAAAGCACAAAGATAAAACTAATTCTGTAACTAGAAACCAAAATCCAACAGAAGATATTTTATGTGATACAGAATGTTTTTGTCACTTTTCCACTTCTATTTAAAGTGGAAAAAAAAATGGAGGCAATAAGTTAAAAAATAAATTCCCCTTCTTGACAGAATAGTTATTTTTTGTGGTTATTATAGTATAGCTCCAAAATCAAGAATCTTGTAGTTGGTACTGTTGCTTTTTCTGCAATTCCAAAAGATTTTGAACATTATCAAAACATGTTAATGTTTATATGAAAATGAATTCAGTTGTTAACTCACTCTCTATGATGGACATTTCAGAAGAGAAACTCATATACTTTTACCCACCATAAAATGTTGCTGTGAATCCTTTGGAAGAATGCAGGAAGGTATTTACAGAATACCTTTAATTAGTAAAAAGGGGAAAAAAATTGTTTCAAAATCTTTCTTTTTTTTCATATCTACAGTCTTTTATATTGAAAGCAGAGTAGTACAAAGATAACAGACAAGAATAGTTCTGTGCCATGCTACTCTTCTCTTAATCCCAATCAATTTAGTTTCTTTTGCCTTGCAAAAGTTCCAACTCTGAGATACATGTATTTTGAGTTTAACTTCTTAAGGCTAGCATAAAACTAAACTCAATATTGCATGAGCATTTCTTTAAAAGATAAATCAGTGTTTGCATTGTTTGTAATCTGATAACAATATCTACCTCTGTGTTTAAAGTGTAGACTGCAAAGCTACTTCAAAGTGAATCAGTGTTGAGGTAAAAGCAGATTTTACCTGTCTGCGTATGTCCTGTTTGGTTCCTGCAAGATGTGTAATATTTTATGAACACATTGTATTTACCCAGAGTTTTTTTTTAGATAACATTGTTAATGACCTTGAGAAGATGAAAGTTCCATTTCCAAAGACCATGTTCCCTTGGTCATATTCTCTTAACCTACACCAGTCCAATTTGTTAAGGCTAGAACTAAGAAATTATATCAATTAATAGTACACAACTTGGATGAATTCAGTAGTACAATGCCTTATACCCCAGGACCACTCAAAAATTCTCATTGATTTCTAAACATTAAGGATATTAAGGCAATGATGCTTAAGAAAGTTTTAGAAAGTTCTTTTATATTTGAAAATTGAGTAAAAAGCAATGTGGTTTATTTTTTTATAGAGGCAAATAGGGTGTTTCCCATATGAGTTTTCTTATCATTGGTGTTTCTTAAATCTAAATACAGGGTTGCACATGAACTTATGGCCACCCTGTATTTTCTCCTGACTATGTTAGTAGAAATAAAACATAATACAAATGTTTACTTAACCTGGTTAGTCACAAATTTGAAAAGTGGCATTCTGAAGGCAGCTATTAAAAACACTTACCTATATACTCGAGTATAAGCCGAGTTTTTTCCGGCACAAAATTTGTGCTGAGTTCGGGTTTTTCCGGCACAAATTTTGTGCCGAAAAAACTCGGCTTATACTCGAGTATATATGGTAATATCAGTATTGGCAAACTCGCCATCAGTTTTTAACCTCACCTCCTATTTTGACCAGAGTTCATAAACTGTTACATGGGCTTCAGTGCAGTAATACCATCCTAGTGATTCAAAAGACAGCGTGCATTTCTTAAAGCACCAAATTTACACTCAGAACTTGATTGGATGTAAGGACCTGATATGTCATTTTAATGATCCATTTAACGGTAACTCTAATATCCCAGTTTTTGGAAAAATTAGGAAAGGACACTGCCATGAAAAACGAGAACCTAAGCTTTGAAGAATTTACAAAGCTCACAAGTTCTCATAATAGAAATAGACCTTGTATGTAATAGAAAAAAATTTCTGAGACTGACTTCAAAGGACGCTTCCAGGAAGACTACCAGTACTTATTTTTATAAATAAATACCTTGCTACTATTCTTATAACAAGAGAAAATATGTACCATTCAATCACTGCATGCATCCAAGCAATGGTAAAGGTAAATAGGGTTTAAAAGTGATTGAGGTGCATGCGGAGATGTCTGCTCTTCATTCCTTTAGGAGCAGGTGTACATCGGTAACATGCTGCACTTATTTATTTATTTATTTATTTTTTGAAACAGAGTCTTACTATGTCACCCTCAACAGAGTGCAATGACATCACAGCTCACAGCGACCTCAAACTCTTAAGCAATTCTCTTCCTTCAGCCTCCTAAGTATCTGGGACTACAGGCACCTGCCATAATGCCCAGCTATGTTTTTTGTTGCAGTTGTCATTGTTGTTTAGCTGGCCCAGGCCAGGTTCAAACCCACCAGCCTTGGAGCACGTGGCCGGCACCATAACCGTTGTGCTACAGGCACCGAGCCATGTAACATGCTGTATTTAAAAAGGAATTCTTAGGGCTGTCAATATTGTAGTAAATGTCAAGTAGTAGTATCTAACTCCTACAGAAAGGAAAAAAGTAATTAAGGCAAATTTCTTCACCTTGACTGTCTACCTTTCTTCCTTCCTTTCTTCCTTTTTGCCTGCCTACCTTCTTTCTTTCATGAGCAATTTTTAAAGAACTTTTCAAGTAATTCATTCATTGTAAAATCACTTACCATGGAGCTTAATTAACATTTTCCTTAAAAAGTAAACCTGTTGAGGATAAAGCAAATTTTAAGTAAACTACCTAAATAAAGAATATACAGAAACTGAGTATAAAGGCCTATTATGTGTACCTAAGTATTAGCAGTATATAACAGAGACCTTTATTTGAACCAGGCAACAACGCCTCCTAGTTCCATATTTAAAATATTGATAATTCATTTCTGTTCCTGAATAAATGGTTCTGTATCACATTGACTTAACTTGAAAAGAACTAAAATTTAATTTTACAGATGAACTTTACTACCTTTGAAGACATTGGAGTTTTTTTTTTTTTTAAATCATATTTTATTACTAAGGGACCAAGAAGAAAAAAATAAATACAGTGCTTTTCAAGGGAAATTAAAGATCAAGATAAGATAGAAAATTACAGGGAAATTGTCAGTTGATATACCAGTGTTTTTTAACCTTTTTTATCTCATAGCACACTTGAACATAGCTATAGTTAAACTTCTGCAGTACACTTAAATGATGGTCAAAAAGAAAAAGTAAAAAAGTAAAAAAAAGAATATGCTGTGCTTTGAACTTCTTTGGAAAATAATTTAATTAATGATCTTTAAAAATTTTCACAGTACGCCTAAGATCTTCTAGTTGAAAAATCACTGCTATATATCAAAACACTAAATTCCTGACTCTTGATTCTTAAGAATAAAACATAAACTTTGTCTGTAAATTTAAAACTGTGGCATTTACGGCAGCACCTCTGGCTCAATGAGTGGGGCGCGGGCCACATATACCGAGAGTGACGGGTTCAAACCCAGTCCCGGCCAAACTGCAACAAAAAAATAGCCAGGCGTTGTGGCAGGTACCTGTAGTCCCAGCTACTTGGGAGGCTGAGGCAAAAGAATCGCCTAAGCCCAGGATTTGGAGGTTGCTGTGAGCTGTGATACCACATCACTCTACTGAGGTCGATAAAGTGAGACTCTGTTTCTAAAAAAAAAAAAAAACCACTGTGGCATTTCCAGTCCATTACAAATGAACCCATAAATGTATATATCTAAAAATAAATGTTCAAAGTTCACCCTGAATATGTTTTGTTGTTTTTTTTTTCTGCCACAACACCCAGATATTTTTAGAGACAGGATCTCTCTCTTGCTCATGGTCTCAAACCAGTGAGCTCAGGCAATCCACCCGCCTCTACCTCCCAGAGTGGTAGGATTACAGGCGCGAGCCACGGCACCCAGCTCCTGAATATGTTCTTGTAAACATGAGTTCAGTTAACTTTAACCTGCAGTTATGGTAAAACCACTATCTTATTTTGAAATTGCTAATACTTAAAAATAATTTGTTGTTTTGGGTCATATTGTATGTTTTTGCTTTATTATTTTCTTTTTTTTTTTTTATTAAATCATAGCTGTGTACATTAATGTGATCATGGGGCACCATACACTAGCTTCACAGACCGTTTGACATATTTTCATCACACTGGTTAACATAGTCTTCCTGGCATTTTCTTAGTTACCGTGCTAAGACATTTACATTTCACATTCATCAAGTTTCACATATACCCTTTTAAGATGCACGGCAGGTGTAATCCCACCAATCACCCTCTCTCTACCCATCTCCCCCCTCCCTCCCCTCTCTTTCCTTCTTCCCCCTATTCTTAGGTTGTAACTGGGTTATAGCTTTCATGTGAAAGCCCTAAATTAGTTTCATAGTAGGGCTGAGTACATTGGGTACTTTTTCTTCCATTCTTGAGATACTTTACTAAGAAGAATATGTTCTAGCTCCATCCATGTAA
>CAUYPK010091046.1:0-15158 GCA_963574355.1 Loris lydekkerianus
GATGTGCTTCCACCTTACAAGCCTCTAACTCCTTCTGCACCAGTAGGTGCTATGGTCTGGAGGGAAGGCCCCTTACATCGTAATGCTCCACCAGGAATCTATCCTGTGTGGCCTAATCCCCCAGATACTCACTTCACTGCATGGTATCACTTTCCTTTAGATGTTTCTGAATTGGCTATATTTAATGAGAACTCAGTTCAAATTTTAGAATTGGGTAATAATAAAGAGCCTGTTATACAAGCGTATCATGCAACACTACCCTATAAGAAATGTTCAAAAATGTTCTAATAATCTAAAAGAATGGTCAATACTCACCAGTATAAAAACCCTCAAAAGTAAAAACTCACAGCTCTTATAAAATGACAACACAAAGACGAATACAAATCAACTGACAGCAATCAGTGTGATCACTGGAACAGTATCTTGCTTACCAACATTAACATTGAATGTAAACTGCCTAAATGCCCCACATAAAAATAGAATGGAATCAATACTAATATGAAACCAATGTATAAACAACTACATTCCCACATGAAGGAAAAAATACAAATATAGACTAGCAAAAGGAAGAACAGGGGAGAATAGGAAGACAGGAGGGAGAAACAGAGAAGGCAATTGGCTGGAGGATGGTGGACAACTGACAAGATCTCATCTAAGGTGCACAATGTGATGGTGTTCAGCATGCCCCCTGGGTGAAGGGCTCAACTAAAACTTGAACTTTACCTTAGAATTGCAAACAATATAATCTAAATATATGTAGATTTATATTAATTTGTAATAAAAAAAATTTTAATTAATAAAAACTGTTTAAAGCACAAGAACCTAGTGATACAAGAGTATACAATCTACTTTGTTGTCAAAAGAGGTCATCAAGAATAAATACCAGTTTTTGTTAAGCCCCCCCCCCGAAAAAAAAAATAGAGTGGAATAGATTTTAAAAAGCATAACACAAATATATGTTACCTCCAAGAAAGCCATTTAATTCATAAAGAGTCCCATAGATTTGAGATAAAGGGGTGGAAAAGTACACACTATGTATAGAAACCAAGAGCAAGCAAGGGTAGCCATGCTTATATCAGGTAAAGTAGACTTGAATCAACAATAATAAAACAAAGGTGATCATTATGTGATAACAAAGGGATCAATTCAACAAGAAAATATAACAATAATAAATATATATGCACCTAACACTGGAGTTCCCAGATTCATAAAACAAATACTACTAGACATGAGAAAAGAAATAACCTCAACATAATAATAATGGAGGATTTCAAAATTCTATGGACAGAACTGGACAGATCATCAAGGCAGGAAATCAACAAAGAAAAACCTGAATGTAAATGAGACACTAGAACAAATAGACTTAACAGACATATATGGACCATTCTATTCAAAAACTACAGAATATACTTTTTTCTCATCAGCACATGGAATATTTTCTAAGATAGACCATATGCTAGGCTACAAAACAAATCTCAGCACATTTTAAAAAATCAGAATTACACCATGTATCTTCCCAGACTACAGTGGAAAAAAACTAGTAATCAATTCCAAGAGCAATAGTCAAAACT
Organism: Loris lydekkerianus; assembly: GCA_963574355.1. Taxonomy (NCBI): domain Eukaryota; kingdom Metazoa; phylum Chordata; class Mammalia; order Primates; family Lorisidae; genus Loris; species Loris lydekkerianus. Next base: position 1,572 of record CAUYPK010091046.1, read on the forward strand.
ATATAAATACATGGAAATTAAACAAACTGCTGATAAACAGTCTTGGTTTAAGGACAAAATCAAGAGGAAATAAAAAAATTGTAATTGAATGACAATGGTAACATAAGCTATCAAAATCTCTGGGATATAGCAAAAGCAATGCTAAAAATAAAGTTTATAGCACTAAATGCCTGCATGAAAAACACAGAAAGATCACAAATTAACAATCTAGATCAGGGGTCCTCAAACTGCGGCCCATGGGCCACATGAGGCAGTGTGATTGTATTTGTTCCCATTTTGTTTTTTTACTTCAAAATAAGATATGTGCAGTGTGCATAGGAATTTGTTCATAGTTTTTTGGGTTTTTTTTTTTTTTTTTTTAACTATAGTCCAGCCCTCCAACAGTCTGAGGAACAGTGAACTGGCCCCCTGTTTTAAAAGTGTGGACGCCTAAATTCTAAATTATACCACAAGAAACTAGAAAAATCGGAAGAAAAAGAAGACCAAAGCTAGCAAAAACCAAGAAATAACAAAGATCAGAGCACAACTATATGAAATAGAAACAAAAAATATATAAAACATCAATGAAAAAAAGTTGGTTCTTTGAAAAGATTAACAAAATCAATAGACAACTAGCTAAATTAAATAAGACAGGAAGAGAGGGCTCAGATAAGCTCAATCAGAAATGAAATTATAACTAATACAACAGAAATACAAAAGATCACCTGAGACAACTATGAAAACCTCTACATAAACAAACTAGAAAATCTAGAGAAAACGAAATTACTGATAACACACAAACTTCCAAGATCAAATCAGAAAAACACAGAAATCCTGAACACACCAATAATGAATAGCAAGTTTGAATTGGTAAAACAAAATCTTCCAACAACACCAAAAAAAAAAAAAGCCCAGAACGAAACTAATTTACTGCCAGATTCTACTGTACCTACAACAACCAGTACCTAACCTACTGAACTATTCAATAACACTGAAAAGGAAAAACTCATCCATAACCATCCTATGAAGCCAATATAACTCTGATAACAAAGCCAGGAGAGTACATAACAAAAAAGAAAACTATAGACCAATATCCTTGATGAACATAGATGCAAAAGGCAAACTGAATCCAGAGGCAAATAAAAAGATAACTCACCATGAACAAGTGGGTTTCAACCCAGGGATATAAGGATGGTTTAATATACACACAAGTTAATAAATGTGACTCATCACATAAACAGAATGAAAAACAAAAACCATACAGTCATTACCACAGATGGAGAAAACTATTCAACAAAATCCATCATCCTTTTATGATAAAACCCTCAACAAATTAGGCATAGAAGGAAACACCTCAAAACGATTTAAAAAAAAATATATATATATATAATACATTAAAATATATATATAATATATTTATATATATAATATATAATATATTTATATATATAATATATTAATATATTTATATATAATATATATATTATATATTATATATAATATATATATTTTAATACATTATTACATTAATACATTAATACATATAATACATTAAAACATTATTACATTAATACATTAATACATATAATACATTAATATATATAATATATAATATATTATATATAATATATAATATATTCATATATATTATATATAATATATTCACATATATTATATATATATTAATATGTTATATATACATAAATATATATTTATATATATTATATATAATACATATATATATATATATATATATATTAAACAAACCTTAGTCAACATGAGTACAGAATGGAGAAAAGAACTGGGTCAAGACAAGGATGCCTACTTTTGCACTTCTAGTCAACAACTGGAAATCTTAGCCAGAGCAATCAAGCAAGAGAAGAAAATAAAGGACTTGAAAATTTAAAAAGAGGAAGCTAAACCATCTCTGTTTGCCAGTAATATGAACGTATACCTAGAAAACCCTAAAGACTCTCCCGAAAGAGAATTGTTAAATAAATTCGGTAGAGTCTACATTTACAATATCAACATATACAAATCACTTATAACAATCAAGCTGAGAATCAAATCAAGAATTCAATAACTGCAAAAGAAAATTAAATACCTTGAAATATACCTAACGAAGAAGGTGAAAAATCTCTACAGGGAGAATTACAAAACAGTCATAAAAAAATAGCAGATGACACAAATGGAAAAGCACCTAATGCTCGTGGAATGGAAGAATCAATATTTTTAAGATGCTCAAAATGCCCAATGTAATGTACAAATTCAATCCCATTTCTATCAAAATACCAATGTCATTTTTCACAGAATAAGAAAAAACAACTCTAAAATTCATATGGAACCAAAAAAGACCATGAATAGTCAAAGCAATACTAAGCTAAAAGAGCAAAACTGGAGGCATCACATTACCTGACTTTAAATTATGCCACCTAATAGCACAGTGCTAGTATAAAAGTAGACACATAGACAAATGGAACAGAATAAGAACCCAGAAATAAAGGGAAATACTTACAAATTACTGATCTTTAACAAAACAAGCAAAAGTATACACTGAAAAAAGGACAGCTTATTCTCCCCATCTTTTTTATGAGGAAAAGTTTTTTTCCATGGGGAAAATTGGATAGCCCTGTGCAGAAAAATGAAACTAGACCCTTTCCTCTCACCATATACAAAAATTAACTCAAGTAGGGTTATAAACTTAAATGTAAGGCCTGAAACTATGTAAATTAGAAAAAATTAACCAGGAAAGTTAGGAAAAATTATCCTCAACATTGGCCAAGGCAAAGAATTTATGACTAAAACACCAAATATATATACAAATATATAACAAAAAGAAAAATAAATATGTTAATCTCAACATAATTTACAACTGCAAATATGTGGAGCCAACCTAAGTGTACATCAACTGATAAGTGGATAAATAAAATGTGGTTTACATAGAGGGTGCCAAAAAAATGCATACACATTTTGAGAAGGAAAAAACCTGTATTAAAGTTGTAAAACTAAATATATACTAATAAGATGGATAATAAATCAAATGAAACTTGAGTATTACAAATTTAATACAGTTATTTCCCTTTTTAAAATGTGTACACATTATTTTGCACCCTCTGTATATACCATGGAATACTACTCAGCTATGATAAGAAATAAAATAATGCCATTTGCAGCAGCTTGGATGGAACTGGAGGCCATTATCCTAGTGAAGTAATCCAGGGGGAAAAAATCAAACATGACATATTCGCACTCAAAGTGTCATCTGAGCAATGAGTATTCATGGCTACACAGCATGACTTAATGGACATGGGGAATTCAGAAGGAGGAAGGTAGGAATGAGTAGTGACATAAAAATTTACTAGAGGGTACAATGTACACAATTTAGGTGACAGGTATATTAAAAGCCTGGTCCTCTCCACTATGCAATTCATCCACATAACAAAAAACCACTTGTTCCCCCAACTCTATTTAAATTTAAAAATAATAATAACAAAATAAAATAATCATTATGGAAATAAATAAATATTGAAATAGTATAAATCTAAGAAAACATGTATGTATGGTGACAACTATATGTATACTGATATATATACTGAAAACTATGTACAAACTGATAAGAGAAATCTAAGAAGACCTAAATTGTTCAGAGACAATCCCTGGGATGGGGGTGGAAGGGACAAACCACCCCCCCCCAAAAAAAACTGGCTCCAACAAGTACACAAAGAGAGCCTTATAACTGAGATTATCCATAGCAGCTTGTAAAGGGAATAAGGAGAAAGCAAGAAAAGCATTAAGTATAGGGTAGTAACCACACACCTCAGAAGAAACTACCCAGCCCATAGGAGGTACTTTTGGGAAATAACTGCCAGTCCCCTTTTCCTTTCTTTGGGGCAACATCATCTTCCATCTCACAACATGCAATCTGAATGGGAACTGTCTTATCTCAATCAGGCTGCTATAACAAAACACCTTTGGTGTCGGTGCCCACTGTGGCACTCCATCACCTAGAATAAAAGCAGGCAGGACACAGATTGAAGGTACATGCCTACAAGAGGTGGGCATCCGATTTGTTCTCCAAGAGCCCCAAGAAACCTCTCTCTTGGCCTTTTATCAAAGCCTGAAACCACAGAAGTGGGGGCCCATGTGCTAAGATCAAATTTTTAACAGTTGCTGGTTCAACTCCCATCCTGTTGCCCTAGAATGTTACAAAGTATAACGCTTGAGCTATGGAGCTTATCTCATTAACACATGCAGCTGCTTGAAGGCTTGTCTCCGGGCTGCAAAACATCTCCATGCTGGGTAGGAGATTGTCTCCCTTCCAGCACTTTTCTTCAAGAGCCAGAGGCTGCTTCTATAAGCCTGGTGCTCAGTCCCCTACAGACTGGTATAAACAGCTGGGAAGGCGTGGCTCCTGTACTTCAGCAGCTAGGGCACCAGCCACCTAACACTAGAGCTGGTGGGTTCAAATCCAGCTGGGGCCTGCCAAACAATAATGACAACTAAAAAAAAAAAAAAAATAATAATAATAATAGACGGGCATTGTACCAGGCACCTGTAGTCCCAGCTACTTGGGAGGCTGAGGCAAGAGAATTGCTTAAGCTCAAGAGTTTGAGGTTGCTGTGAGCTGTGATGCCACGGCACTCTACTGAGGGCAACAGCTTGAAACTATGTCTCCAAAAAAAAAACACAGCTGGGAAGTCCAAGATCAAAGTACCACTATCTGGCAAGAGCTGTTTCTGTATTCTTGTCTGGTAAAGGGGCAAAGCGGCAAAGCGGCTCTCTGGGGCCTCTTTTACAAAGGGATTAATGTTGTTCACGAGAGCAGAGACGCAATGACACAACCACCTCCCCAAACTTCCAACTGTAATACCACCTTTTTAATGATTAGGTCTCAAAATGTGAATCTTAGGGGAACACAAACATGCAGACCAAAGCAGGAACTAAGCTCATTTCCGTGGCTGACAGGTGTGTGTGAAAGAAATCAGAGACTGTCCCTGGACTTTCCAACTAGAAATGAAGGAAGGAGCTTTTTCTGGCTTCCACCTGCTTGCAGTGGAAAAGAATGACATTAACAAATATAGAGAAACAAAGATAAGTGTTGAAACAGAAATTTTGTAGCATAGCTTCTAGTTCTGAGAATCTTCAGTTGCAATCTTGCCCTTCCCAGTTTTATAAACACATAAATTCACCTCTTGGCCCAGTTAATTTGAGTTTTGTCATCTGTCTTCAAAAGACCCCTGACTTATGAAACAAGTCACCCCTTCCACAGAAAAGATACCTCACTTGAGTCTCCCTAAAGAGAAGTGCTCAGGCTGGGAGAGAGGATTGATGAGGACGTGATTGTGTTTGGGAAGATCACCTGTTGATGTTTGATTGGACTATGTTCTCTTTTTGATAATAAATGCCACAGTAGAATCCAGAGATTGTTAATATGATCACAGGAAAGCACATCAGTTATTTCATCATCAGAAATATTAGTTTCTAACAAAGGAGACATCTGAGTGAGCTGAGAAGGTTATTCTGTAATCCTTTGTCACTCTCTTGAGAAAGGAAAAATAAGACACCGTAGGGCATGTTTGAATCCCTGCAGACTAAATTGGTCCAATTATCTGCCTTGAGCCTGAAAGTGGTTCTGCCAAACTAAGGCAGTCATTCCTGTCATCATCCGGGCCAACTCAATGAGATCTTAGCACTTATCCTAAGTCAGCACTTCTTCAACAAATGGCACTGCCTCCCTCCCCACCACCCCACCTCCACAGCATGATTCCTCCCTGACACTCTCCAACTGGGTGCATTAGCCCTCTGTGCGTGTGAGCGCCTTCACTTTGCACTACCCTCCTCTGGTACCTAAGTTTTATTCCAGCTGACTGTGCTGATGCCATTTTTACAACACTGATATAAAATGAATGATGAACTCTGCAAGTTCACACCAAAAAGAAATAGCATTTTTCTTCCTTATCGAAAAGGTTATCTGGAAAATAACCAAATGTTATATATATATAACACACACTATTTTTCTCTTATCCTCATAAAAGCTCTGAAATATGGAGCTTTAAGACTGACAGGTGAGGAAATAAGAAGCTGGGAAGTAAAGTAATTCAACTTCTATTTTATCCAAGTGCCTGTCAGGTTCCTGGCACTCTTCCTGGCAGTTGACATATGTGATTCCCTAATATAATGTTTGCAACTCACCAATAAATGAGATCTGATGACCTGGTCTTATAGACAAAGAAATAAAGGTTAAAGCAGTCAAATACTTTGCCGAAGGTCATGCAGCTATTAAGTAGTGGGGCAAGGATAGAGGTTCACATCTCTCTCCCTCCATGGCCCTTGCCTTTTCCCCTGCTTTATGCTGCCATTCCATGAACTTTAGTTTTACTGTTGAAAGTTTCCTTCAGAAATGTGAGGAAGTTGAGGTCTGCATGTCACAGATCTCGGCTTTCTAGCCTTCTTATGGTTCTGTTTTCATGGGGGAAATTTTTGGTGGAGGTATAAACAGGTAAGACATACTAACATTCATTACTTTCAGAGCTATGACCCCTTAGTTACATTGCAGACATCCCTCGAATCCACAGAGGATACCTTCTAAGACCCCCAGTGGATGCTGGAAACCTCCAGTAGAACTGAACCCTCTATATATTATGGGTTTTTTCTCCTATACATTCTTACCCATGATAAAACTTAATTTATAAATTGGACACAGTAAGAGATTAACAATAAACACTTAAAAGGACTCATTTTAACAATATACTATAATAAAAGTTAATGTGGTCCTTCTCTCAAAATATCTCATTATGCATATTTCACTTCAAAAAATTTTTTATTTTAAAATGCATTTACAATTTGTCAGATAATTTTACATTGTCCACAGTTTAATTCTCCATGTATATTTTAGTTTAATTTTGTCTAAGATCTTTTTCTCATTGCATAAATAGGGAAAGAGAATGGAACGATCGCCAATACCACATGTTAGTTATACAAATATGAAGTGATTGAGCAAATGTCAAATGATTTTGCCTTGTTAACCCCAAATCATAAGATTTGATTCAGTTATGTTTTTCCTTTAGTAAGGATGCTATTAGCAAACTAACATTTTCATTTCAGCAAATTTTTACTTTATGTCCATCAACCAATTCTTCCCTGTCCTCCCCTTTTTCCTCTCCTTCCCACTTCCCAGCCTCTAATGAGCACAATTCTACCCTCTACTTCTACGAGCCAAATTTATTTTTTAACTCCCTCATCTGAGTGAGAACATGTGGTATTTATCTGTCTGTGCCTGGCTTATTTCGCTTAATGTAACATCCTCCAGGATCATCCAGGTTGCTGCCAATAACAGGATTCCATTCTTTTCTTCATCCCATTGTGTACATGCAGCACATTTTTATTGTCAGTTCATCTTCTGATGGACATTTAAGTTGATTCTATATCTTGGCTATTGTGAACAGAACTATAAAAAAGATGGAGGTGCACATATTTCTATTGCTAGAAATGCATTTTTGAAAACACCTTCTTTAGAAATACCAAAGAAATTCCTTTTCTTTGGCAGTGGTATTGCTGGAGCTTAAGGTTGTTCTATTTTTTTTTTTTTTTTTTTTTGGCTTTTTAGGAACCCCACTTTCTGTTTTGCATAATGGCTGTACTAATTCCCATCAACAGTATATAAGAGGTCCCTTTTCTCCAAGTCCTGGCCAGCATTTTTTATTTTTGTCTCTTGGATAACAGCCATTCTAAGTGGGGTGATATGATATCTCATTGTGATTTTAATTTAATGTAACTTTTTAACGTATTTTAAAAAGAAAAAGACTAAAAGGAAATAATAGTAATGCTTTTTATTTGTGTAGTGGAGATATAGTAATTCTTTCTCCTAGTTTCTTCTCAATGTTTTTCAAATTGCTACATATCTCTTTGGTATTAAACACATTTTTCTTGTAAGTTTAAAGATTTATAGTTTTAAATGTTAAAGTGAAAAGAAAACAAATCCCTAAGAAAGGAAAAGCAGTACATAACCAACCTGGAATGACATTTTTTTCTAGGAGTTAGCAATAAAAATGCTTTCTGCAATTTCCTAGTACTTGGGTAAGGAAATGAATAAGAAAATGGATAAATGAATGGAGGGATGGATGAATATCATAGATATGCACATAAGGGATGAATATTTCACTAATGTACTTTAGTAATTATCAGTGAAACACATATTCCAGGACAGAAATTCCCTTTCCATTGAGCATCTCTCTCATTCCTCTCCAAGTAAGGTCACTAGACTCCCCATTGCTTCCAGATCATAGAAAAGTCAATCCTATCATTTCTCTTAAGCTTTTTTCTCCACCCATATATTGAAACCACACACCCGTACACACAGCAGCTCCCCAATGTGCAGGTTCTGGGCAATCTTCCCCAGGACTGTAATTCCCTGTAACAGGGATCGATTTCAGTAACTTACGAAGGCCTGACCTTGACACACACACTATGACATTGTCTTCCTCTTATCCTCTGCTCCTACTGGCTTGCACTGAGTTAAGAATTTTTCATACTCTTCTTTGTGCCCACAACAACTAAATATATTTATAGAAAAGAAAATATTAAGATATTATTATATTGAAATTTTTTAATAGTTGGCAGTTTTTACCTTTAAAAGATTTCATTTCACAAAAGTACCAAACCATGTAAGTAATTAATACTACAGTTCATGAACCCTACTATACAGGGTAAAACCATGATTCAAAGGAAAAGAATGAACTGCCTCAGTCTGAAGCATTGTTCCAGATTCACATGGTATTTCTCAAACCAAAAAATTTTGAGTGGGTGGGTCCAATAAAACTTCATTTCAAATCAAATTTACACACGGAAACTCTTTGAATTTCTGTAGATTACCGTTGGCATAATACCAGGCAAGAGAGTTTACTGGGCTATACTTTTAAGACCCTTCAATGTCTTTGCCAAATATCAAATAATAGCCTATTTAAAGCAATTCTACTTACTTGAATCAAGGGATGAACTTGAAAATAACATAACTGCAACCTTTGGGGAAAGTCTTTTAATATGTTATCCTTTCCTAAGACATAGAACTCAAGAAAGAGATACAACCAAATTCTATAAAACATGACCTAACCCAACATAAAACTCCTCTAAATAAAGAAAGAAAAAAGCTGGCCACCATAGCTCAGTGGTTAGCATGCCAACCCCACACAGCAGGGGCAGCAAATTCAAACCTCACCTGGGCCTGATTAACAAATAAGCAAAAAAGAAAAAGAAAAGAAAAGAAAGGAGTGGAATGTGAGGATGAAAGAAAGAGGGAAGGAAGGAACCTTGAAGAGATATGAGCTTTGTAGCTCTTTATAAAAAAGAGCAGTTACTTGATAAACAAGCATTTATTAAGATATCTCAGAATTGATAGAACAGTATGAACTATTATGGCTTGAAATATTAAATTTAATATGAAGTATTGTGCATTAAATAAAAGATGCAAGCTCTGTCTTTAAATAATTTACAATCTAATAGAAGGAATAAACAATCAAGCATAACTCTGTGTGTGTATGTGTGTGTGTGTGTGTGTGTGTATGTGTGAGAGAGAGAGAAATTTATTTTCCCACCCACTGCTACTCACAGGTCCACTCCTGAAAATGGAAGGACTGGAGCGGCTGAAGTTCTTACAGCCTTCATCTCCATCCTGAAGTTGGTTGTCTCAACCATAAGCCCTCCTGTACCTGTAGCTATGCTGTGAGCCATTGCTCCCTTGACTGCTGCTTGGATTTTCTGAAGACAACATCCTTGAAAATTACTACTCTGGCTACATGGACCCTTGTCCTGGCTGAATGGGAAGCAAACCACACTTCCATTAGAGTTCATCCATTTATTATCTACACACAAATTCACTACATACAATTGAATAAATTATTCAAAATGTAATGGATTTTTCTTAATTAAAAGAAATCTGAGTGTAGATGTTGAAACTATGAATAGTGAATACTAAACTAGTCATCATTTCTGTTACAGTCCAAGGAAAAGGTAAGCAGATGTTACCTAGTCCCTAGTTTTCTTTCTTAATCCTTGATTGTATGATCCACACTACTGCCAAAAATTTCTCCTTTTTTCAACTCTCTTCATCATTCAGGAAACTTTCACCTAACAGTCACAGGAGATGAGGCCATCACTTGCCCCATTCTTCTCCAATAAGAAGCACATTTTTTTCTAATTAGTTCATTTGAAAGTTCTGGGTCTCCAACATGATAATTCATGGTGATCTTTGACAACCTAAGTTCTCCAGAACAGTCTAGGATCAGTATGGGTTCTCTAGGTTTAGTTTTCTATGCAGTTTCCTCCCAATGCAAGTTACATGTACACACACACACCATATATAAACACACCTTGCAAAGGAAAATACTAATTGTTAAAGACAGCGCAGTCTATAAGGAGGAAGAAAGGGAGTTTTTTTCATTTGCAAGCACCTCCACACAATGGTGTTATTGATTTACATTATGTACAGAATTATATTTGTTCTCCACTCTTCTTTATAATATAAGGTCAATTAAGTTTATAAACTCATCCTAGGAAATGTGCTATATACCTCATAGCTGAATATCACTATGGCCACCTTTGACATACTTCCCTTGGTTGTCTGGTGACCATAGTGATATTCAGCAATGAGGTATGTAGCACTTTTCCTAGGATGAGTTTGTAAACTTAATCGTCATTATTATTATATCTCTTTGGCCTGCCAAGAGCCTCATTGAAAATGATTTTCTCTAAATACCTGTCTGTCCTTAATCAAGTATTAGTATCTTAATATTACTACTTATAAACACTCTTATAAGAAAGAATCCCTTATATTTTCCAAGATATCTGGGGATGTCTAATGGGGGAAAAATTTGTTTCTTCAGTTTTACACATGTGCATGTGTTCACATATATGTAAACACACAGTAACACATCACTGGGAGAAAGATTTCAAAAAAATGAAAAGGGTCAATGATTTTAATAGAGACTTGAAGAGCATGTTGGAGTATTTGGGGCACAGATTTTTTTCATGGGAGTAAATCAATCTTGCCTTGAAATTTAAAAAAGGAGCATTGCAACATTTTGGACAAGGAGAAGAAATGTTTCAATTTTGTGGATGTTTGCAGCAGTAAGTGTGAAATTGCAAAAAGCTAACCTTGTCAGATACACAGAATAAGAATATAGAGGTCTTTCTTTTATTTTATAAATGTATTAGCAAATACTATTGGATAAGTAGAAAAATAACTTTGAGGAAAACAATATTATATTTGATCTATACAAATAGAAAAGAGGAAAAGTAATAAATTTCTTGTCCTATCATTTCAGAGCTATCATTATGAATTTTTGATCCATAAGTTTCTATGTTTGTATTACAATTTTAATTGCACAAGTTTAAAACTTTTTAAGTAATTATTTTTAAAAATTATAACCAAAAGTTGGTTCTTTGAAAATAATAAAATGGACACATCTCTAGTTAAACTAATCAAAAAGACACAAATTTTAGTATCTAGAATGAAAAGGAATTATTATTAGAGATACAACAGACATTAAAAGAATAATAAAGTAATATTATAAATAATTTAGGCCAATGCATTCAGCAACTTTAAATGAAATAACAAATGCACTAAAATATACAAACTACCATAGCTCACTCAAGAAGAAATTAACAGCCCTTAATCTATTTTTAAAAAATTGAATTTGTAGGTAAAAACTTTCTCTTAAAGAAAAATTTCTTCTACCAAACAATTAAGAAAGGTGTAGTACTAATTCCACACTAACTCTTCCATAAAATAGAAGAATGCTTCCCAAATCGTTTTGACAGGAAATCAATAGTCTGTTACCAAAACTAGACAACGGTGTCAATTTTCCCCAAATTGACTACAGATACATTGCAATGCCAATCAAAATATGAACATACTTAAAAAACAAAAAATAAACTATAGAACATAACGTAGACATAAAATATTTAATAAAATGTTAACAAAATGGAGATATATCAATAAATAGAACAATATGTTATGATCGAGTGATATTTATAATAGATATGGTTTAACTTTTTTAAATCTATAAATGTGATTCATCAAACATAGATAGTAAAGAGGAAAAGCCATAAAATCATCTCAACAGACATAGAAAATGTAATTGACAAAATTCAACAGCCATTATGATTAAGAACTCTCAGTAAATGAGAAAAGAGGAAAACTTTCATGACTGGGTAAAGACTATCTACAAAAAAAAAGAAAAACCTGCAACTAATTTATTATTTATAGTTTAAAAATTGTATGCATTCCTCCTAAGATTAGAGATAAGAATGTCCATTATCACTATTTCTATTCAGCACCATTCTAGAGGAACTAGCTTATACAATAGAATAAGAATAAGAAATAAAACGCATATAGACTGGAAAAGACATAACACTGCTTTATTTGCAAATGGAATGGTTGTCTACAAGAAACAGAAACTCTTGTAACTAATAATCAAGTTGTATACTATAGTTAAATAAATATCAAATATATATTAATACAAGTAATAAACAATCAGAAATAGAATTTAATTTTTTTAATGCCCTTTATAATATCACCAAGAATATAAGCTTTCTATGAATAATATTAATAAAGATGTGCCATGTCTGTGCACTGAATACAACAAAACATTGCTAAGAAAAATTAATAAAACTTTAAAAAGAAGAGCTATACTATGTTATGTTTATAAATCAGAAAATTCTTTATTGTTGACCTGTCATTCATCCCGAAATTGATCTATACAGTCAATGCAATCCAAAATAAAAACCTGAGCAGAGTATTTGGTAGAAATGTATGATTTAATTCTAAAAAGAACAGCTAAAACAGTTTTCAAAAAAGAGGAAAAAGCTGGAGGACCTACACTACTTGATTTCATGACTTATAATTAAGCAGCTATAATCAATTCATCATGGATCTGGCAAAAAGGTAGATCAATAGAAAAGAATATAAAGCTCAGATTCACACATACATTGCCAAATTTTTTGTAAAGCTGCTATTCACAGGACAAAGTCAAACTCAGGGTTGAGTGATGGAAGACAACTTTTCAGGCAAATGTCAATCTGTAGAAAAGAGGAGTTGCAATCTTAGTTTCAGACACAAGTGGATTTAAAGCAACTAATACAAAAAATACAAACATGGACATTTTATATTGGTCAAGGGAACAATACAACAAGAAGATATTTCAATTCTAAATATTTATATGCAACTTAGATGCCCCCAGATTCTTGGAACAGACCTTAATTAGTCTGAGCAATATGATATCCTATAACAACATAATGTCAGGGGACTTTAACACTCCTCTTACAGAGCTGGACAGATCCTCTAAACAGAAACTCAACAAAGATACAAGTGGCTTAAATGTGACCCTAGAACAACTGTGCTTGATAGACATATATAAAACACTCCATCCCAAAGCTAAACAATATGCATTCTTTTTTTTTTTTTTTTTTTTTAATTTATTTATTTTTTTATTGTGGAGAAGGGGCAAGGAAAGAAGGCGGGGGAAGAGGTGAGTGACAGGGTCGGGCCAGTGGCATGGTACCACATTGGCTGTATCTAGGTAGAGGCAGTTTCAGGCCGGGCCTTGCTGAGTC
>CAUYPK010091047.1:0-18641 GCA_963574355.1 Loris lydekkerianus
TTCGACTACGCGCTCGGAGATCGCTCCTCAGAGGTCCCTCCTCAGAAGCAGCATAACAAAATCCAAACTTGGCAAAGAGCCACAGTATACAAAATGATGATAAGAGGCAAAGAGCCGAAATTCATTTTGGCCGGGAGCCGCAGGCGGCTCTAGCTGCGTGTTCACCACCCCCGCCCCAAAACATTTATGTATCATGTCCTTGTCAGGACAAGCAGTTGAAAGGGTTTACCTTAGTCATACCCCTACTTCTCTAAAGGAATCTGCAATTTTTTAAGTGCATTTGAACGAATAAAACAAGCTACTGATCTCTTAATGGTACAAGACCTACAAAGTTGAAATGTAAAGGGAGGCCAGTACGTTTCTGAACAACCCTGGAGTCACACACCAAAATCAGCTATCTTTGCATTCATGTGCGCGTCCAACAGCACGTTCTCTGGTTTCAGGTCTCGGTGAACCACCATGTGCCTGTGGCAGTAATCCACGGCAGACAGGATCTGCTGGAAGAGCCTCCTGGCTTCTGTCTCTTCAACCTATCGAGCAGAAAGGAAACCGCATTAAGAGTATATGGATATCTATTTAGCACAAATTTTTATTTCACAATTACCTTACGTATAACTAAACAAACTAAAATTTCTGTTCCAATTCTCAACAAACCAGAAAAAAACAAAAAACTTGTCAAAGCTCCATATGTCAACAGACCAGTAGGAAGGTTTTTATTCAGTAGGCAGTAACATTTAATTTTTTCTTTCTTTTTTTTTCTTGAGCAAGAGTCTCTCTCATTCTGTCACCCTGGGTAGAGTGCCATAGTATCATAGCTCACAGCAACCTCAAGCCCCTGGGCTCAAACAATCCTCCTACCTCAGCCTCCCAAGTAGCTGGGACTACAGGTGCCTATGACAACACAACTAACTTTTGTATTTTTAGTGGAGATGGAGGTCTCACTCTCGCTCAGGCTGGTCTTGAACCTCTGACCTCAAGCAATCCTCTCACTTCGGCTTCCCAGAGTGCTGGATGATAGGCATGGTCCATGTGTTCAATCTTAATTTTCTTTTTTTTTTTTGAGACAGTCTCACTTTGTCGCTCTCAGTAGAGAGCTGTGGCATCACAGCTCACAGCAACCTCCAGCTCTTGGGCTTAGGTGATTCTCTTGCCTCAGCCTCCCGAGTAGCTGGGACTACAGGTGCCTGCCACAAAACCCAGCTATTTTTTTGTTGTTGTTGCAGTTTGGCCAGGGCTGGGTTTGAACCTGCCACCCTCAGTATATGGGGCCGGCACCCTACTCACTGAGCCACAGGTGCGGCCCTCAACCTTAATTTTCTATTAACATTTTAAATATGCACAATGTCTTGGGGGAACTGATAGTAAAAGAAACTAAAACAGAATTTATGTGAAAGTATAAACAAAAGGAACTGAACCATTCACATAATTCACAGAACGGATTTTTAAAAGCACGGGCATCATGTTGGCAATGAAATGGAACATATTTTCTGTAATCAGTATTTCAGAAGATAGATTTTTTTTAAGAAAAAATTTGTCTAATACTCTATGTCTAGTTGCACCTTACTACAGAAGCAACTCTGGTTTGAAGGCATCTTAGCAGTTTGTTCTGTCTCAACACTTTCCTCTTTCTTAGCTTAGAAGGCTGCGTGCACCAGATCGTACACTAACTCACCCGTCCATGTTTGCAGATGTAGTCGAATAATTCGCCTCCAGACACATATTCCATTACCATAAAAAAATCTGTTGGAGTGCTGATCACCTGGTATCTTTTTTGTAAATAAAAAAAGTTACCAATGTTACTTTAACCCAAAAACAACCTACTATACTTACTTTGGCTACAATTTCACATTCCAGTGTTTTATAATATTTTAAGATGGCAAATTATAGGTTATCAAAATAATCACAGTTGTAAACACAGAGCACTACAAATTATTCTGCCTCCCGAGGTTCCTGCCCTTTTTCTGCAGAATCCTCCCTTCCCTGTTTACATAATTCTTTACTCTTCAGCAATTAAGTAAAGCATTAGTTTCTCCACCTAAACGAAAATGTATTCACAAAGGAGATGAAGTATCATGTACAACTCATATGTAAATATTTATATGAACATAAATAAAAATACTCTCGGACATGTAAAAATGATACTTTTACAGAGAATCAGTAAAATACAGAAGTGGAAAAATAACCCTTTCTTCTGCAACTAAAAATACAAGAAAAAAATCGGAAAGGGACAGCTATTTAGGATGAGTAACTCAAGAGAAATGCTGACTAATTATAATGTATCGACTTGTGTTGATTCTAATTGAAACAAACCGCCTTTAAAAACCACATATGAAACAATCAGGTAAGCCCAAAAGCTATACGATGGTGGAAAATATAGTTCATTCTGTGTATTTTTTAGATATTATATGATAATGGTACCATGCTTATAATTTAAAATTTAAAAAGAGTGTTTCTAGAGTAGCTGCTAAGGAGTTAACAGATTATATAATGTTTGAGATTTTCTTCAAAATAATCCGGGGTATGGAAGAAAAAGTATCCAATGTACTCAGCCCTACTATGAAACTAACAATGTACTCAGCCCTACTATGAAACTACAGCTTTGATATGAAAGCTATAACCCAATTATAACCTAAGAATATGTGGAAAGGGGAAAAGGAGGGGAGGGGAGGGGGAAATTGTGTGGAGGGAGGGTGATTGGTGGAACCCCACCTACGGTGCATCTTACAAGGGTACACGTGAATCTCACCAAATGCAAAATATAAATGTCTTAACACAGTAACTAAGAAAATGCCAGGAAGGCTATGTTAACCAGTTTGATGAAAGTATTTCTAATTGTATATACAACCAGTGCATGGTGCCCCATGATTAATATATGCAGCTATGATTTAATTAAAAAATAATAATAATCTGGGGTGAGGGAAATGAGGGAAATAAAACCACACACTGACTACTGCTGAAGGTGGTAACAGACACATGGGGGCTCATCACTTTACTTTCATATATGTTAAAAAGTTTTCCATAATGAAAAATGAAGTGTGTGTCTGTGTGTGTGTTTTCAGGCACTCAAAGCTGGGCACACTAAAAAATGATTTAAAAAACTTTAGTTTTACTGAACAAATAAATTTTTTCCCCAAAACTACAACTTACCCACATTTTACTAAAGCAAGTTCTGGAAACTTTGAAAATGAATTAAATGTTAATGTTTTAACTGGATGTTGCATTTAACATTTACATGAGTGAACAATTGTACTACTTTTTAAAATAAGTTGCTTTATTTATAATGGATTATCTGTAGTCTAGTCGATTATGAGCAATATCTAATTATGCTGAGTTACTACGTAGGGGCACTAAGTAGAGCAGTGTAGTTTCTGTATAGCTTAAAGACGCACACATGAGGCACAAGCTGGGGCTGGTGCCACCCTCTGAACAGTACACAACGACACCAGATAAGTCACAAGCAAAAGCATCTTTTGGTGGTTTATCTGCCCAGATGGGGAACCTTCACTGATGTGTACAAAAACAAGCATGTCCTAGTTGGGTCTAGTTACTATTCTGCAACAAAGAAGTAGGGAAGGTTGGCCAGAAAGTTGGCGACATAACTACATACTATACTTGTGAAGAGAGGAAACATCATATAGATAAATTAAATGCTTGAAAATAGCAACATACTAAAGCTGTAGGATTGAAATAATTATCAATTTAAAAAAATTTTTTTTTTTTTTTTTTTTTGAGATAGAGTCTCACTTTGTCACCCTTGGTAGAGTGTCATGGCTTCTTAGCTCACAGCAACCTCAAACTCTTGGGTTCAAGTGATCCTTTTGCCACACAGCCTCCCAAGTTGCTGGGACTAGAGGCACCCGCCACAATACCTGGCTATTTTTAGAGACAGGGTCTCGCTCTGGCTCAGGCTGGTTTCGAACCTGTGAGCTCAGGCAATGCACCCACCCCGGCCTCCCAAGTGCTAGGATTACAGGCGTGAGCCACCATGCACAGCCCTCAAAAAAAAATTTTAATAGCAATCTTTAGTGTTGGGAAGACATGTAGCAAGGTTATCTCACTTTATATAAAAGAAGTGAAAAAAACTTAAAAAATAGTTGAAAGTATTTCAAATGAACTCTGGCACAGTAATTTCACCTGAGAACTGTGAAGACGTGGTTCTAGAAAAGCTATCTTACCAGGCACAGAAGTGATGATTAAAGCGCAGAGTGCAGGGCACAGCACCTTCTGTATGGGCTCACTTTAGGGTGATCGGATTTATTAATACTAACAATTCACATCCTAGAGAGGATGCAAGGGAACAGGAGCAACGAAATTCTAATAGCTAAACTTAGCTGCTGATTCTTCTGAGTACCTCGCAGGTCTTCAACAGATATTGTTGGAATGAATTACCGCAGAACCACCCAAGTGACTACAATAAGCTGGTCAGCACGTGGAGGTGGTCAACATAAGGAACTAGGCCTACTGTCCTGATACATATGTGTAGCGGATGCCCAGACTGTGTGAAAATCAGGTGAACTTCAGGAGTGGGTCAACTACGGAGGTTCTACTGTAACTTCCTGAAGCCTCTAACTCCACAGGAGCCACCGCCCCACACTGAACGCTGATCTACAGCGATGAAAACCACAGCACTGCAAGCACTCACCGTGTGCCAACACCAAGCTATTCAACAGTGGTACTTAATATTCACTGCGTACCTGCTTGTACTGTACGGAGTAAGGTCAACAGTTGTTCCCACTACTCGTGGAGCTTACAGTTTAGACAGACAGACGTTTAACAGAGATTCTCACCAGACACAGTCTGCTCTCCAGCAGCTCCTAATTTATAATCTTCAGGGTTCCCCGCTGCCTTTGGTACTGATTTAATGAGGCTCCTGCCATCTGTGTTACTCTGTCTCATCTGTGGTTCCCAGGGCTGGGCACTCGACTGGTCTCACGCACTTCCCTCCCGCTGCAGCTCTGTGTGTAAACTGCACTGAGTCCTATACCGTGTGCAGCCTGCTACCCCATCCTTCAACTACCATGTTTCCCCGAAAATAAGACATCCTCTGAAAATAAGACCTACTTACAGGTTTCCTTCTGGGTGAAACATAAGGCATCCCCCGAAAATAAGGCCCCCCCAGGCTCTGTCTCGGAATGAAAATTAATTTACTGTAAACTGGTTGCTAGGGCCACCCCGACTGGCATCTAGCAACCAGTGGCATTGCGTGGAGTCCTGACGTCACTGCTGTGTGGAGGCGGAGCGGAGGTCGGAGTGAGCGGTGAGCGTGGGGCGGGAGAGGAGGAGACCTTCACAGATGCATGTAGAAGAACAAGAGGATCAGAGCGGACGGGACGCAGGGAACAATAAATGTGTGCCGTATTCTTCTTCATGGAAAAATAAGACATCCCCTGAAAATAAGACCTAGCGCATCTTTGGGAGCTGTCTTATTTTTGGGGAAACAGGGTAGTGACTAATTATCCTTCACATCTCAGCTGAAAGGTCCCTTCCTAATCCCAGGCCAGGTGCCTCTTTTTGCTCAGTAGCGTTTCCCTCAGCTTCAGAGCACAGACCTCAGCTTGTAATTGTATGTTTTGTTATTATAATTTGATTCCTGAGTATGCACCTGGCAAAGTGCTTATAACCAAATATGTATTTAAATAAATGTACAGCACTTATACTTAACACACTCATAATGTGAGCAGCCTAGAGCCCAAATCAGAGTACTACGCACATGAGACTAAAAAACTGTAGCGAAATTATAACAAAACTTCAACCAATAAAGTTTCAATTAACTAAAAAGGGGTGAGGACAAAGGGACATGGCTTTGAGAAGAACAAAGTCCTATGAAAACAGATTCCCTTTAGGGATTTAGTGAAAAAGGCAAATTCTAGGATGATGTTCCAAACCTGGCCAGAGAAAGGCAAATCTCTGGGGCCCCTGAAGTAATCATTATATTGAAGTACTATAAGAAATTCAATCCCTAATCATTCAGACATGAAGCATTGTTTTCTTGCACAACAGAAAAGTAAACTCATGTGCTTCAGAACTTTTTCAGAAATAGCATCTCTAAATGAGCAAAAAAAAATAATTATCCATAAAAACCCTAAACATTCCCATTTGGCCAAGTTATATTCATTTTTAGGCCATATCCATATAAAATAGAATATAAAACTCAGGAAAAATAGAAATCTTTCTGAAATTAGAAAAAAAAAAATCCTAATACCTGCTCAGTGAATTTTTAAATGGTGACCAAATCTATTGACTTTTTAAAATATTATTTGTAACAATCAAGCTGAGAGCCAAATCAAAGACCCAATACCATTCACAACATCTGCTAAGAAAATGAAATACTTAGTACTGTGCTTCACCGAGGAGGAGAAAGAGGTCTACCAGAACTACCAAACCCCAGGAAAGAAACCGCGGATGACACAAACAAACGGAAAAACAACACGTGCTCAGGGACTGTGGCAGAATCGCAAAAGAACCTGAAATAGCCAAAGCAATCTTAAGCAAAAAGAACAAATCTGGAGGCATCGCGTTATCCGACTGCAAATTACAGTTCAAAGTTATAGTAACCAGAACAGCCTGGTACTGGTATAAAAGTAGAGACACAGACCAACGGAACAGAATAAAGAGTCCAGATATAAAATAATCTACCAACAACTAATTGATCTTTGACAAAGCAGACAACAACACGCACCGGGAAAGAAAGCCCCATTCAATATGTGTAAACAGTGCCAGGAGGACTGAAAAGGGACCCTTATTTCTCACCATATACAAAAATTAATAAGAGACAGACAATGTGAGGCCTGAAATCATAAAACCAATAATGCTGTTATTGAATTAGGACGCAGATGTAACCCACCCATTGTAACAGGTTTGTCTCTTTGTGTCTGTTTTAATTTATAGGTGGCTGCTCAATCTCTGCTTTTTTATTTTTTATTTTTTTGCATTCTTTTATTGAAGAAATCAACTAGTTTGTCCTATAGAGGATTCCGCATTATCAATTTTGCTGTTCCATCCATTATGACAGCGTAATGCACAATTTCTAACCCCTTCTTAGATCTACAAACGTGATCAGATTTCAGTTTTATTTTATTTTCATTTGAGAGACCAGACGATGATATGTACCTCCATAGCCAAAGACATATGATGTGTCCCTCTTTTCTGAGATATTGGCCACCACTGCTGATCAGAACCAAGATTCAGTAGTCACCTTAACTTAATGAAATTTTAAATGCTAAATTGTACAGTCCAGTAATGAACTATAATCTAAAAGAAATAAATCCTGGCTGGGTACCCGTAGCTCAGTGGTTAGGGCGCCGGCCACATGCTCCGGGGCTGATGGGTTCGAACTTGGCCTGGGCCTGCTAAGCAACAACAACAACAAAAAAAAATAGCCAGGCGGGGGTGGTGCCTGTGGCTCAAAGGAGTAGGGCGCCGGCCCCAGATGCCGGAGGTGGTGCAAGCCCAGCCCCAGCCAAAAACTGCAAAAAAAAAAAAAAAATAGCCAGGTGTTGGGGTGGGCGCCTGTAGTCCCAGCTCGTCGGGAAGCTGAGGCAAGAGAGTCGCTTGAGCCCAAGACTTTGAGGTTGCTGTGAGCTGTGACGCCAGAGCACTGAACCCAAGGTGACAAAGTGAGACTGTGTCTCAATAACAAATAAAATAAATCTTCATCCAAACTTCCTCCCTTAAAAGCCCCATTATCTTTGGTGTGCAGGCCATCAGATAGTGCTCATTACCCTTCCGTGTTACAGTGATCAGTCTCACGGCTAATTTCTCCTCATCTCAACTTAAGGTCTTTTCCCCATTGTTACTGTTATTATTCTTACCAGTGTAAATGATATCCCTGTAGACGATTTGTCCAGCACAAGGCCCCTAAGTTCCTCATCATTTCTTTTTTTTTTTAGACAGTTTCACTAAGTCGCCCTTGGTAGAATACCATGGCGTCACAGCTCACAGAAACTTCCAACTCCTGGGCTCAAGCGATTCTCCTGCCTCAGCCTCCCCAGTAGCTGAGACTACAGGGGCCTGCCACAATGCCCAGCTATTTTCTGGTTGCAGTTGTCATTGTTTAGCAGGTCCAGGCCGGGCTTGAAACCGCCAGCCCCAGTGTATATGGCTGACGCCCTACTCACTGAGCTATGGGCGCTGAGCCAATCATTTCTAAATATCTTTTCTTACACCACACACAGCCAATCTCCATGGTCATACACTTGCTGAGACTACAGTCCTCCGGTTACACACTGGATCCCCTCACACACCTACTGAAGGCCCTGGCTCCTCCAGTTAGCCCTTCCTCCTTCAGTCTGAATTCCTCCCTCATTACTGAACCTTCCCTTTGGTATACGAACATTCTATCATATCTCCCATTTTAAAAAAACAAACCCTATTAAGACCCTACATCCCCTTCTAGCTACCACTTCTGTTTCTCTCCTCTCCCGCCTGTCTTTCATCTCATGTTCTCTTAAACCCACGATACCAGGTTTTTGGTTCCAGCACTGCAATAAATTGGTTCTTTTCAAAGAAACTAGCAACTTCCACCTTGTCAAATCTATTAGTCAATTCTCGGTTCTTGCATTACTCAATATTCACCAGGAAATGGAACAGTTGACGATCTTTTCTGAAATCCTTCCTCCGCGTAGCTTCGTAACAGATAACAGAGTCTCCTGGTTTTTCCTCCAACTCCCCTGACTATTCATTTTCATTCTCTTTTGCTGGTCCCTTTTCATCTTCCAGACATGTGAACATCACAGTGCCCTTGAGCTCGGTCCTTGGACTTTTTGTTCGTAAATACTCACATCCTTGGTGGTTTCACCCAGTCTTAAGGCTTTAAGTATTTTAAATACAATCTATAGGCTGACAACATCTAAATGTATCTCCCTAGCTTACACCTCTCCCCTGAACTCCAGACTCACATACTCAAAGGCCTATTTGGATGCCCAGGAAGCATTTCAACTTTATAAAATCAAAATCCCATTCTCGACACTGCCCTCCTCAGCACCCCACCGCAGACCTTTCCCTCCTACAGTCTTCTCCACTTCAGTTACAGGCAACCCGTCCTTTTATTTGTCCAGGTCCGCTACTTGGAAGGCGTCCTGAACTTCTCTCATCTCGCAGCCCACGTCTTATCTTTCCTCACACACTGCTGACTCTACCAAGAAAGTATATAAAATACGCCCCCTTCTATCCACCTCCACACTACGATCCATTCCAAGCCACCATCATCTCTCACCCCAATCACTGCCAGTGACTCCTATCCGGATTCCCTGCTTCAACTCTTGCCCAACTACAGTCTCAACTGTAAGTCAGATGCCATCACAGCTCTAATCAGAAACTTCCCTGGTTTTCCAACAGCCTACAGTGCCCTGTACAACTTAGCTCCCCTTTACGTCGCCGACCTCATCTCTTACTCCGAACCCCTCTGTCGTTCTGCTCTCTGGATCTCTGCCCCACAGGGATTTCCACTCGAGAACCTATGTATCTGCTGACTCCTCCTCCAGATATCTACGTGGTGTGTTCCCGTACCTCCTCACTAATATAGGTTTTACTAATACGGGGGTTATTTTGTCATGAATATAATCTCCAGTATAGCATGGATTTTTTTTTTTAATCTTTTTGTCTGCTGATATACCCCTAGTACCTAAATGGTATCATCTGTTAAATGAACAGATCAACAATCTACCTTTCTGCCCTTACTTTCCTCCATTTCCCTAAACATACCAGCCAAACTGGGCTGCCTGTTCCCAATGCACCATGTTGTTCACACCTTCATTCTTTTGTTCTTCCTTATCCTCCTAGGTCCACCGGGATCCCCTCTTTATGTATGTGACTAGTAATTACTGAACCCCTACTGTTCTGCGAGGTCCTGGGGAGATTAAGGTGATACATGACATCTCCATTTAGATGTACAATGAGGATTCTCAGCTTTACACGGCCAAAACAGCATCTTTTTTTTTTTTCTTCCATTGCTTCATTGAGCATTTACTGATACCTTAATATGCATCTGACGTCATACAAATTTCATAAAATATGTGTTATCAGTACCAAAACAGCATCTTAAGGGTTACCCCTGCCCCAGTTTCTCCTCTTCTCTTCCCGTCTCAGAAAACAGCACCACTATCACATCTGCTCAGGACAAAACCCAAAACTCCAGTTCCTCAAGCCAAAAACATAAATTACTATTTCCTTTCTCCTTCTTCCATTATCTAATCTATCAGTCGTAGATTAATTCTACCTCCAAAATACTTGTCGGACCATCAGTTCCTCTCCATCTAGACCACCGTGATGGAACAGAATTTTCTATAATGGGAGAAATATTTTATATCTGCTTTTTCCATCATGGTAGCCACATGTGGCTATTAAGTTTTTGAAATATGGCTAGTGTAACCAGAGAACCAAATTTTTTGTTTTAATTAACTGAAAATTAAATAGTCACCCACCTGTGACTAGTGGGTGGTACTGTATCCCCTCACACAAATCTAGACTATCACTTTAAAGTCACCATAATCTTCAGCTGGACTAGAGCAACAGTTACCCGACTGCTGTCTCTCCTTCCACTTGTGCGTTCGTCACATTCTGTAATACAGTCATACGTTACTCCTCGGCTCTCCACAAGTTCCCATTTAGAACAAAATCCAAATTTCTTAGCAAAGCCTTCAAGCCCGACCTCATCTGGCCCTGCCTACACTTTGACTCCTGAACTAGCTCCCTCTTCCTCAAACACTCCAGTTCCTCCATTGTAACAATCTTCCTTTTCCTGTTACACTGGAAGTTCGATTCACCCCTCTGAAGTTGCCCTTTCTCCTTATATGCATACTCTATGACAGTGCTATTTTTCATGCTCCTCAATGCCTCAAATAATGTTATTCACTTACCATCTAGAACAGCACAAGAGCAGAGTAATTCTCTGCCTCTCATTGTTGTATCCCAGTGCCTAGAACCCATCAGGTTATCAGGTGCTCGATGAAAGTTTGAATGAATAAAAATAAAGGGAAAAGCCCAGAGTTCCCGGTCCTAGGGAATTCAGTCTTGCAGGAGATACGAATGAGAAAATGAGCAATTACAACACTATGTTAAGGGCTTTGGAAAAGGTACCTATATACTCGAGTATAAGCCGAGTTTTTCTGGCACAAAATTTGTGCCGAAAAAACTCGGCTTATACTCAAGTATATACGGTAAATGTTGTAGGTGATGTGGGAGCAAAAGAGAGCCTAATATTGTCTTAGGGGATAAAGTAGCTTTTCCAGAGGTATAGCTGACCTTGATCGACGTGGGGGGTAAGGGCACTGACCCCCACATAGTTGAAAATCTTAACTACTAGTAGCCTCCTGCTCAACAGAAGCTTTATCAATAACATAAACAGTTAATTAATGCATATTTTCTATGTTATATATCACATTCTTACAATAAAATAAGCTATTCAAAAATGTTAATAAGAAAATCATAAGGGGGGGGCTTGGGGTCATAGTGTGTGACACACCTGTTGGGGACAGGACACTATTATTAGAGGGACTTTACCCAGCAAATGCAAACTGTGTAACCTGGCTCTTTGTACCCTCAATGGTTCCCCAATGAAAAAAAAAAAAAAAGGAAAATCCTAAGGGGCCAGGCACTCTGGGAGGCCAATGCAGGAGGATCGCTCAGGAGTTCAAGACAAGACTATGCAAGACAGAGAGATCCTGACTCTACCAAAAAATAGAAAAATTAGCCAGGCATGGTGGTGCACACCTGTAGTCCCAGCTACTTAAGAGGCTGAGGCAGGAGGGCAACTTGAGTCCAGGAGTTTGAGGTTGCTGTGAGCTAGATGATGCCAAGGCACTCTAGCCCAGGTGACAGAGTAAGACTCAAAATAAAGAAAATAAGAAAACATATTTACTATTCATTAAGTGGAAGTAATAATCAAAGTATTCTCACTGTCTTCAGCGGAAGAGTTTGAGGGGGGATTGGTCTTACTGTCTTAGGGTTGGCAGGGACAAAAGAAAATCCACATAGAAGTGAATCTGCACAGTTCAAACCCATGTTCTTCAAGAGTCAACTATAATTACAGTTAAAGACTGAGAACTAAAGGACAGTTGGAACTGCTGGAACTGACAGGCCAGGGGGAGCGAGAAGGGGTAAAGCATTCTAACCACAGGTAACAGCTGAAGTGTGAGCAAGAGAAGACGCTAACCTGAGAGAAGGAGCAGAGAGGATGCTCAGGTTCGGGGGACACCCGGGAGAAGGAGTTGCAGGAATTAATGATTCATTATGTGCAAAACGTGAGGGCAAAGAAAGAATTAAAGATTATGCTCGAGTTTGGGACTTGAGAAACTGTATGAATGGTATTTTTATTATTCAGAAAAAAAAGAACAGAAAAGGAGTAAGTTCAGAAGAGAAAGAAAAACTTAGTTTCAGATGACGCTCTAACTTCAGAATGGCACCGTTCTGATAAAGGTGATCAGAATTCAGGAGAACAAATGAGCCGGAAGTACAGATTTGGAAATCTTTAGGGATGACAAATGATACTACAGTAGTAGATGAAACCACCCAAAGAGGGTTCCCTAAGAAAATTACTATGCAGCATAAAAAAAAAAAATGGAGACTTTACCTCTTTTATGTTTACATGGATGGAGCTGGAAAATATTCTTCTTAGTAAAGCACCTCAGGAATGGAAAAAAAGACATCCAATGTACTCAGTACTACTGTGAAACCAATTTAGAATCACTCACACTTGCATATGAAGAATGAAACACAAATACAGCCTAGGATGAAGGAGGGAAGGGGAGGGAGAAGGGAGGGGCAGGGGTGTGTTGATAGAGGAAGGGTCAGTAGGGGGACCACACCTACGGAGCATATTGCAAGTACAAGTTGGATCTATCAGGTGTAGAACACAAATGTCTTAATGCTGTAATTGATGAATGAGGTGAAGGCTATGTTGATTAGTAGGATGTAAGCTCTCCAATTTGTACAAATAATCAACACATCGAATCCCATAATGGCATAAATGTATTTATGATCTATGTACAAAGAACTTAATTTAAAAAAAGAAAAAATTAAAAAAAAAAAGGAAAGAAAATTACAGTAGCTCAGTATGCAGAAATACAGACAGCACCCAAAAAAATGTACATACATTTTAAGGAAAAAACTATTAAAACTGTAATACTCAAGTCACGTCTGACTTCTGCAATCACAAGAGATATAAGATATGATATATATTGAGTATTACAATTTTAATAGATTTTCTTCCTTTCTTGAAATGTGTATACGTTTTTTAGCATTCTATGTATATCAATATTTAATGGCCAGAAAGATGTGAGAAGCCTACAAGAGAAAGTATTAAGAAGCAGCAGGAATGGGAAAAAAAGTAAGACGCCTGCCGTGTTATGCAAACGTAGGGACTACAACTTCTCAGGGTGGTGGCGGTAAACAGTGTTAAAAAGCTGTCCACAGGCTCAATAAGATAAAGACAAAAAAGGGTAGACGGGCAAAAATCATCTCTGTCAAATTCAAAAGTATTCATCTTTTCACCAACTAAAATCAAGTTTCCCTAAGAACCATGAAGGAAAGAAAAATAAGGAGAAAAATCTATTCAACAAATTCTATTTCATAGGAAGGTCTAGATTTTCTTCAAATCTTATTTGCTCCTTTTCATTTTCTACCTCTGGGTTTTTAGGCTCTAAAATATATTTTTTCCGTTTGAGTTAAATCATGCGGAAATATCCTACACTCCTGGTATTTAATGCTCAAACTTTCTAATTCTAGAGGCCCATTTGCAACAGGGAAACTATTCTTGGCAGTTAGTCCAAAACGGAACAAAACCACTCAAAGGATCAGTTCTCTCTCCCTGTTTAAACCACTAACCCTGTTAGAGGCTATGTCAATAAGCTTGTTCTGTGGCAAGAAAACATGAGGGTTTTTTTTGTTTTTCTGTGTTTTTTTTTTTTTAAAGGTCAGCTCTATAATTAAAGAGGCAATGTGGCTGAAAGGATTATACTCCAGGCTTGAAGCCAGAAGCTTTAAACATGAAATTCACCTCCGCCAATCACTACTCTGACGATGTTCTATAACTCCTTCAGCAAACAAAATGGCAAAAAATTAAATAATCCTAAATCGGAATGAAATAATTAAACAACAAAATTAAAAATCAGAAATAATTATAAAAATGGAAGAAAACACTGACAGATATCAGATCAAAAATAAGCTTTTATACCCTCAGGACAACAGCAACTGCTTATTGATGAAATGTGATTTGTGTTTTTATTGGGATAGAGCAAGTACACAGCTCACAGCAACCTCAAACTCTTGGGCTTGTAGATACCCCAAATGGTTAAAATTTCCTTTCGGAGCCAGCATTCTAGAAGGAAGGAGGTCAAGGCCAATCTAGAGTCATCTTGCCCTTTTCTGCTTTCATTCTGTGATAGTTTCAGTAACCTGCCCATTTTCAGCTTCTCATAGGAAGTGGGCACTCAGTAGGGAAGAGAAAAGAGATTTTGCCCAGAAGTCATTCAGCCACTTGAATAACTCATTAACATTACAGCATGGAGGTGAAGTCGCATATGAACTGTTTTCAGTTAACTGAAGCCTACGTGGAATCACGAAAAAGAACTGGAATCTGCAGGCTGCCAATTCCTGCTCTGGGCCGGTGCTCATCAAAGACTAAGCATTACCCCAGTGCCAACACATTTAATACTCAGTAAGACAAAGGGGAAGCCCATTTTAAAGTTAAGGAAACAAAAGACAGGAGAGGTGAGTCACTGTGCCGATGGTATTTTAATTCTGGCTCGTGTCTAGCATATAAATCTATGTGGCAGATCCCAGCATAACCGGACTAGCCAGTTGCTTACAAGAGTGATGCTGTATTGATTTCATATTGCTACCATACTTAAAGAGGCCTAAAACAACACAAATCTATTACTGTCTTATAGTTCTTTAGGTTAAAAGCCTGGCACACATCTCGGTGGGCTAAGACCAAAGAGCACAGCAGGGCTCTGCATGCTTCTGAAGGCTCTGGGGCAGAATTTCCTTTTATTTCCCAGCTTTGTAAGACCACCTGCAATCATCTCCTCTGTTCATTCTCACTTTCCTCCATTTTCTTTAATTCGTTTGTTTATTTACTTAATTTTTTATGTTTTGAGACAGAGTCTCACTAGGTCACCCTGGGTAGAGCACCCCAACGTCATCGTAGCTCACAGCAACCTCAAACTCTTGGGCTTGAGGATAAGCTGCTCGTACTCTTTAGAAATGCAGCTTCCTTGCCTATAAAACAAACCCACATAAGAGGCTTCTCATGAGGATAAGGAAACATATATGTAAAATACTTGGGAAAGTTCCTGACCATGAGCAGGTACTCAATAAATTAAGATTCATGTTACAAAACTGTGTCCAACATTTAAGATAAAAGATAATGTTCAGTGTCTAATACATTGCGTTTTCTCAATAAATACTAAACTACAACTTCAAATGATTTAAAGGAATGCCTAAATTTCTATGGATCTAGTCAACTATAAATTATCATAACTTCAATTTAGGGAATTAGCTTATTTATTAATCTATTAATATTTACTTGTCCTTTAATTTTATAACTTATTCCAAAAAATTTCATCTGCCTTCTTAAAAGCTTTACTATTTAATAACTGTGGCATAACTTTCAGTTGTACAAGTAATACACCGTGGTGTATAATATTTAACATTTGTTTTCTATCTTCCCCAAAACAATATCCTGGTATCTTGATGAAAAGTGACTCGAGAGAACCTAACCAAAATGAAATGTAGGAATACCGAAGACCTATGAGCTGAGTACTGGAGATTAGAGTGACTTCCGAGTCTGCATTCATTACTTGAAAACAGTACCGATTTCAAAAACAATGGCTTTTAATCATAACCAAGAACATGCAAAAAGGACTGACAAAGGTAAAATAAATTAACACTCGCTGAATATAAATATGAAAAAATATCTTTGTAAAAACTTAACTGAAATAATTTGTAAAATTCTTAAAAGACAGATCTTTTTTGTAATATCAGATATAAAAATACTTACAGTTTGATAATATGAGGATGGCGAAAGAGCTTTAGATTTTGAATTTCTCTTTTAATTTTTCCAACCACATCTAAGCTGCGAATCTTCTGTCTATTTAAGATTTTAACGGCGACTTTATGACCTGTCAATTGATGTTCTCCAACTAGAAGGAAAAAAAAGATCTGCTGTCATGCCAACATGGTCATTTGTTCACGCTTCCTCCCGCCGTATCTGAGATGTGTTTACTCATATAAAACCACTTTCCTACAAACATTGCCCAGAACTGAAGTTCTCTCTTTGTACTTCTGTATCTTTTACTAACATGTGCACGCCTTGAGGGTAAAAACTGAGTCTTCATCATCGCTGCATCCTCAGCACCTAGCACAGAAACATTCATTCAACACTGGTGGGGAGAATTACTGAATTCTACGTTCCCACATGAAAATGCCATCAGCTTTAGAACGCCTTACGGACAGAAGAGCATTCACTGTGTTTTGTTTCTCTATTTCTTCTCTTGGGCTTACGGCTGGTCACTGAATT
The DNA here is from genome assembly GCA_963574355.1 of Loris lydekkerianus. NCBI lineage: Eukaryota > Metazoa > Chordata > Mammalia > Primates > Lorisidae > Loris > Loris lydekkerianus. Next base: position 16,517 of record CAUYPK010091047.1, read on the forward strand.
ACAAAAGAATAAATAATTGCTGTAATAAACTAAAAATGCACAACTAGTTTTGTTATTATTTCATCTGAAAAGTCCCAAGTAGCCCCTTTTATTGCCGCTTCTATAAAGCCTTCCTATGTTCCCTCATTGGACGGAATCTTTATCTCCTTCAAACCCTCACAGTATGTTTATAAAACTCAAGTGTCACTTACCATTTTTAAGCTATTATAAACATTTGTGTTCGTGACAAATCATGTGACCTTAGCTACCAGCTCATGCCCTCCTGGAGTTAAGATGATCAGAGCTCATCTGAATCTCCCAGGAAAGAAGTCTGTAAGAACAGTGGTTTTGGGGTAGCGCCTGTGGCTCAAAGGAGTAGGGTGCTGGCCCCATCTGGCGGAGGTGGCGGGTTCAAACCCAGCCCCGCCCCTCCCCAAAAAAAGTGGTTTTCACAGAGACGATAAATACATATTTTGTTAAATGAAACAGTCCTGCATTTCCATATAATACACACGTGACTTGTATACACACTAGTAGTCACATCCTTAAATCCCTAAAGCAGGGAACCAATGTGTCATTCATCTCTCTGATTTCCCCAATTCTGTTCTATACCTTCACCATTCTCCTCAAAGACCTATCCAACCCTTGACTCCACTCAGCGAAGAACTTCTATTTCTTTGGAGGAAATGAAGTCATCGGAATGATTTCCTCTATCTTAAAGGCTTAACTTTCGTCCCCAAGCCTCTTTCCTCCAGCCTCAGAGACGCTGAGCCCCCCTCCTGCCCCAGGTCAGTCTGGTCAGCTTACAGCCTGGGGCCCGTCTATTCGCCACTCTCCTCATATTTGACTTTTTTCTTTTTAATGGCTCTTTTCCTCAGCCTATCCACATCCTGTACCCAAATCTTCCATTCTCCTGTATCATCCTGCAGTTTCCAACATTTATCTTATCAACACTTCTCAGAATAGTAGCCTACACTTACTATCTTTTCTTCCTCCCTTATCTTATCACCATCCCCAAATTCACTGCTATCTGGCTCCCACCTGCACTACTTTCCTGAAACCAAGGGGTCCGGCAAGAGTCACTGATTATCAAGCTGGGGCTATTTCCCAGTTTTCAGATTACTGGAATCTCTGTTTCACTGAACACCACTGATTACTCCCTCTTTTTTGGTGGCATCGTTCTCTCCTGGTTTTCCTACCAGCTCTCAGATAGTCTCTTTAATACCTTCCGCCTAAAGGTTAATGTCCCCAAGTTTCTAACGTAGACCCAAGGTAGATCCTTCTCTTCTCTCACTCATCTCTCATAGTTTTGATTACGACCCACATGCCAATGACTCTCCTCCTCCTTCAAATTCATATACACTAGAACCTCCCTGCACTGACCACCTCCCTGCACTGACCACCACCCTAATCTTCACGGGCTGGACAAGCACCCTACACACATATCAGCACAGTAGGCCCCGTTCCTTATGTCGACCACCTTCGCATGTCGACAATTTGTTACAGTCCTTTGGGTGGTCAACTAAAAAGGGTCTACCGTATTAAGATTAATACCCCACAAACATGTCACATACAACCTAATCAAAACTAAATTCAGCATTCTCCTCCTCTTCTTCCGCCAAACCTGTCTTGTATTTCACTTGGTGGAATACAGACTACATTCTAGAAACAAAGGAGCCAGCTGATAAAATTTCCTAAATAGTTCCCAGAGACAGGTTCCAATTCTTTAGGGCAAAAATATTAATAACAACCACAGAAGTGACAATTCATAACATGTATTAAGTGTTCATTAAATACTATAAGCCCTGTTCTCCCAATCCTACATCAACTCCGAGACCTATTATCATCTTCCAGCACACAGATGCGACACCGTGGGCACAGAGAACTTAAGTGACTCATGCAAGATCACTCAGTGAAGGGCGGCACCACATCTGACCCGGAGCTGTCTGACTTCAGAGCCTGCACGCTTAACCATGCACCGTCCCGGGGGGGGGGCCGCCCCCCCCCCCCCCGCCCGCCCCGCCGCCGCCCGGCCCCCCCCCCGCCCCGCGCACCGTTCAGCGTGCCGGCTCCGAAGACAGACAGCTCCGGGTCAGATCTGCTGCCGCCCTTCACTGAGTGATCTTGCATGAGTCACTTAAGTTCT
>CAUYPK010091048.1:0-19283 GCA_963574355.1 Loris lydekkerianus
CAGCCAATATTGTATTGAATGGAGTTAAATTGAAATCATTTCCACTCAGATCAGGAACCAGACAAGGCTGCCCATTGTCTCCACTGCTCTTTAACATTGTAATGGAAGTTTTAGCCATCACAATTAGAAATGAAAAAGTGATCAAGAATATCCATATAGGGTCAGAAGAGATTAAACTTTCGCTCTTCGCAGATGATATGATTGTATATCTGGAAAACACCAGGGATTCTACTACAAAACTCTTAGAAGTGATCAAGGAATACAGCAGTGTCTCAGGTTACAAAATCAACATTTATAAATCAGTAGCCTTTATATATACCAACAATAGTCAAGCTGAAAAAACAGTTAATGACTCTATTCCATTCACAGTAGTGCCAAAGAGGATGAAATATTTGGGAGTTTATCTAACAAAGGACATGAAAGATCACTATAAAGAGAACTATGAAACTCTAAGAAAAGAAACAGCTGAAAATGTTAACAAATAGAAAAACATACTATGCTCATGGCTGGGAAGATCAACATTGTTGAAATGTTCATACTACCCAAAGCAATATACAATTTTAATGCAATCCCTATTAAAGCTCCACTGTCATACTTTAAAGATATTGAAAAATAATACTTCGCTTTATATGGAATCAGAAAAAAACTCGAATAGACAAGACATTACTCAGATATAAAAACAAAGCAGGAGGAATCACGCTACTTGACCTCAGACTATACCATAAATCAATACTGATCAAAACAGCATGATACTGGCACAAAAAGTTGATGTCTGGAACAGAATAGAGAACCAAGAGATGAATCCAGCTACTTACTGTTATTTGATCTTTGACAAGCCAATTAAAAACATTCAGTGGAGAAAAGATTCCCTATTTAACAAATGCTCCTGGGTGAACTGGCTGGCAACCTGTAGAAGACTGAAACTGGACACACACCTTTCACAATTAACTAATATAAACTCTCACTGGATTAAATATTTAAACTTAAGACATGAAACTATAGGAAATTAAAAGTCGATGACCACCCTCTTCTGGCTTGAAAAGTTTCAGCAGAGAGATCTGCAGTCATTTTAACATTCTTCTCTTTGTAGGTAATAGATTTCTTATGTCTGGCTGCTTTCAGAATTTTCTCCTTCATATTAACTTTAGTGAAGTTAATTATGATATGACTGGGGGATGTCTTATTCACATTGAGTCATGCTGGGGTTCTGAAACTGTCTGCTGTCTGAATTTCAGAATCTCTTGGCATGTCTGGAAAATTCTCTTTCATAATTTCATGGAGAAGGGCCTCTGTGCCTTGCAAGGTCACATCATCACTTTCAGGGATTCCAATGAGGCAGATATTAGCTTTCTTCAAATTATCCCAGAGCTCTCTGAGAGAATGATTCATTTTTGCTCTCCATTTCTCTTCCTCTTTGAGAGTTTGGGAGCGATCAAAGGCTTTGTCTTCAATGTCAGAAATCCTTTCTTCTGCTTGCTCCACACTGTTACTGAGGGCTTCTACTGTATTTTTCATATCTTTGAGGGCTGCAAATTCTTGCTTCAGGGTGTCAAAATCTTTGGTGGTTTTGTCTTTAAATTCATTAAATTCTTGAGACAACCTTTGAATTTCTCCTCGAATTTCTAATTCTGACTTTTGAATTGCTCCTCAAATTTCTAATTACAAATTTTCCTCCATTCTATTAATCTTATTTGCAACCCAAATTCTGAGTTCGATTTCTGACATCTTGGCCAGTTGTTTATGAATGGGATCTTCAGTTACATCTGCCACATCTTTCCTTGGGGAGGGGGTTGATCTATTCTGGTTATTCATGTTACCAGAGTTTTTCCACTGATTCTGCCCCATAATTGTTTTATACCATTTGATTTTTCCCCTGGAGCTTTGTTGAGGACCTGTACAGTGCTATGGCCTGAGAAACTGGGGACCGCTTTTGTGTGGTGGGGCTAAGTGGTTCTGTCTTGTTTTTAGCTGGTCTCTGTTTGACCCTAGTGAAACAGTTAGTCTGGGTTGAAGTCTCAGCTTTGGAGAAATACCAGCAATTAAGTCACCCCACCCCCCACAGGCAACAATTGGAAAAGGAAAATCAAACCTTCCTTCAACCACACACCCAGGGCACCACTTGAATAGTCCTTGGGCAATTGGCTCAGCTCAAAAGGTCCAAATCAATTGTCTCAGTAAGCACCTGTCTCAGGAGGGAAAGTTTAAAAGGTCTCTGGCAACTGGATTGCAGGGGTCTGGTGACAACTCAGATATGATTTGCTCTGGTTCTCCATGAAGTCAGGAGGAGCCACCCAGAAAATAGATTAGTCTGGGAAGGTTGATGCCTCCTTCCCCACCTTGCACCTCTGTCACACCCAGTCACTGATAGTCCCTCAGAGCTGTGACCCAGTTGCCTCTAGTGAACAGATACTCCAGGGGTTTGCACCTGCCTGAATCACAAGGAACTCTATATCTCCTCAGCCAGGCCATTGCGCTCTGCCTCTATCCAGCAGAGGGAGGTGAAGCCTGACAACCTTGGGCACTTAATTGAGGTTGGAGGGTGTTCACTCAGTTCCAGCCCTGCCCCTGATTGGCGTTACTGACAGAACAGAATAGAACAACTTTGCGGGAATTTGTGTCTGTCCCTGCTAAATTCCCCTGCATAAAATATGCTGTTTTGAGTTCCCAGAGCCTGTGCCTCAGGCCCTGTCTTTGCTCCTGCAGGTTTGTATTCAGTTAGCTGTCAGTTCTAGCCTCCTGCCTTCCTTTGTCTATAGGCTGATGATCCCCTGAGGGCTGGGTGCATCTTAGGCTCAGTAAAGCGGTCCTCTGGGTCAGCCCCACCTTGGGAATTTCCCGGCTTGGCATGGGTGTTTTCTAGTCCCCGTGCTCCACCCAGGCCAGTACCACTTCAGGCAAACCCTTTACTCATGGGGTCTGCATTTCTGCTCCAGATCTGTTCTGTGGTGCTTGCCACCTGAGAAGATGCCCGGCCTCCTCTGGTTGCCCAGGGAGACAGGGGTGTGGCTTCAGAATATCCGGGAGTGAGCTCTATTGTTGCCAAAAATGGCTGCTGCTCTGCACTTTGGGGCACCACCACTCCGGTGTGGTTCCCTCTCAACCGACCATCCTCGCCTCACACCCATGCTACAGAATGAGCACCAACCAGCTGCAGTCTAGGCCCCGTCCACACCCCTTGAGAAATCACCCAAGAATCTGGACTCCTGGGGAACAGGCCTCCAGACCTCAGAGTGAGAGTGGAGGGGAGTGTTAAGAGCTCAGAATTGCAGGTAGAGAATATGGACAGTTTTATACAGTTTTATGCCTGGCAGGAGAATGTCATGGCACCCTAGTAGGGGAGGTCGGTCCAGTTTTTAGAGGGTCTCTCCCATGGAGTGTAGTGGGAAGACCTTTGAACTCTGCTTGTTTGTTTGTGGGGCACTCTGAGCCATTCTCATGGGGGAGGGGACTCCTGTCCACTTGGTGATGGATTTTTTACCTTTTGTTTGTATCCTTGGGGTCACAGCTCACCTCAGCGGGGTTGATGTGCATTCTTCAACCTTCTCTCTTCTCTTTCTCTGTTTTTTAAACATGTTCTAGTATGTCCAATGTTCATCACACAAGCAAAACACTCTGGATTTTGCTTCCTTAGTTACTAAATAATCTCACTGTTTTCATTAGACATAACTTTCTTGAATTGTCTACGTTGCTGTTTCCATTTCTTCACCTCAATCCACCCAGATCTGTTTTCTTGTCCTACACAATTCCACTAAAATAGCCCTTAATAGGGTTATGATGACACTCATGTGGCTAAATTGACCCTTTTTGCAACTCAACAGCATTTACCTTAGTTAATCACCCAACTTAATGTAGTCTCTTTCTATAGATTTTGGGAACTCTTACTCTGGTTTTCCTTTGATCTCTCTGACAATTATTTCTCCATATCTTTCCAAGGCTCTTCCATATAGCCTTTAAATGTTTGTCATGATGTCACACAGCTTTCTTTACTCTCTCCTTAAAATAAAATTATCTACTTTTATGACCTCAATTACTACTTATCCTTATGATTCTCAGTTTATCATCTCTGATTTAGCTCTCTTCTGAGCTCTAAAACCATATACCTAACTTAATATTTGTTATCTCCATTTGTATTTCTTGTAAGCATGTCAAATCCAGTATTTCAAAACCAAACTCATTCTCTACCCACTCCACTGCCTGAAACCAATCTTGACCCTTCTCCATTTTTCTTACCTCAGTAAATCATAGTGCTATCATTTTTTGTCATTTTGACACTCCCATCCTCTCTATTAGGATGCAAATATTTTTTAAAAGATTCAAATATTTAAGTCCTATAGATTCCCCATCTTTAATATTTATCAAATGATCCACTTGTCTCCCCCACCTTATCCCAAGCCAAATTCATGGCTTTGCATGTACTTCTGTTCCCTCCAAATAGTCCCCATGCTAACACTTTCAGTCACTTCCTGTTCCTCTTTGTTTATGGTCCACAATTATTAATGTAGCCTATAATATTTGGCCACCTTCTGAATTCTTTTGCTCTGCTATTCTCCCCTTTTTCCAGTTCTCTAGAAAACCCCAAGTTCTTTCCTGTTTAATTTCTTTTTTCTATGCCTATATTCTCTGTCTGGAAGGCAATAACCTCTTCATCTGGCTAATTTATGTTTTGATCAGTTTAAATGGTCTTTTTTCAAATATACCTTCTCAAACTGTCAAGACTATGGTAGGTCCCTTGCAGTTGATATCTCAGAGTCACCTATACATCTCCTATGAAAAATATTTATCACAACTTTCCTATTACCTTCTAAATTCTATGAGGACAGAGACCATGACTTTCTTCTACTGCTTAGCACCACAATGCCTGGAAAATAGTTTTTATTCAATAATTTGTGAGTGATTTAATCAATAGAAGAATATGAATTAGATATAGAAGAATTAATCCAGGTGGCAGTAGATAATTGAAGACTTTAAAGAGAAAGTGATTTTTTTTTTTTTTTTTTTTTTTCCGTTTGTGTCAGAGTCTCAAGCTGTTGCCCTGGGTAGAGTGCCATGGTGTCATAGATCACAGCTCAGGCTTAAGCAATCCTCTTGCCTCAGTTTTTTCTATTTTTTGAGTAGAGATGGGGACTCTATTTTGCTCAGGCTGGTCTTGAACTCATGAACTCAAGCAATCCACCTGCCTCAGCTCCCCAGAGTGCTAGGATTACAGGTGTGAGCCACGGCACCCAGCCAAGAAAGTGACTTTTGAACTGAGGTTTGAGAAATGTAAAGGAAGATGGGGGCATTCTGGAATTCAAAACACCATTTGTACAGATACAGGTACAGAAAGGGTGAGGCCTCAAAGAAGATGATGTGTATAGGAACACAGAGTATGCTGTAGCACTTCAGAGAGAGGTGGAAGGTGAGGCTGGCAAGTTGTGTTTTTAATATGGAAGCCTTTGTGTATACCATATGATTAATGATGTCTGGAAGCATCTAAGAAAAACAGCAAGTATGATTTTGTGTTGTGGAAAATACAGAGTTCAGAGCAGACTGACAGGTACCAGGAAAGGACTATCATCAGAAATACAAAGTAAAATGTCTGTAAATAATTGCTTTTTTCCTTTTGTTGCTCCATTTCTCTGTTCTGTGGCTCCCTAGAGACCAGACTCCCTATTTCTTGTGACCAGAAAGCATGCCTGAGACCTAGGTGACTTTCTATAGCACCAGAGAAATGGCTGAGTATAAAGGCAGAGGAGTGAGGAGTCATGTCTGACTCTTGCAGATCCATCAGCGCAATTCCCCAGGCCAGTACGAAAAATGGTGTCTCTTCATGCCCCCTTTGTGTTCCTTTTTCAGCTTGGTAAATCGCATTACCACTTTCATTGGATTTTCCATTTCTTTAACAGAACTTGGACTTTCTCAGAGGAGATTAAGTCTTTGGGCAATTGGTATTCAGTATTGTAATGCCTGATTTTTTTTTAAGAGACATATTTGGAAACAGAGGACACTGACACTGACCTTTTCTCTGAATGGCTGCCTTTGCATACGTCATAGCAAATGCATTTAGGAATTGCTCATTTGTGGGAGCTTTTCAGAGGCAGGAGAAGTGTCTTGGGAATTGACAATAAGCAGCAAAGCAGTACAGAAAAGAACAGGGATATTCAGACATGATGAATGGGATCATTTTTGCTTTGAAAAGATTGGTGTTTCCTCATTTAGAAGTTCTTAGGTTCTTAGTTGTATGTACGTTTGTTTGACGCACAGAGGATCATAAACGTGCCCGTGGTTTTAGTCTCACATCTATTCTTCACTACCTGAGTAACTTGTAAAGTCCTCTCTCTAGGTATTGGTTTCATCCATTATAAAATGACCCCTCATCAGATTAAGGTTATATTAAATTATCTCTATACTCCCCCCTTCCTGCCCTGACATTAAACAATTCTGTGATTTCTAATTGGGCATATTTTTGCATATTGTGGTGGAAACACGATCGTATATGACTAGAAGGTGGGTAGTATAAATAGTACAATTTCTTTTCAACTAACACAGTGGATTTTGGCTGTGTTTGATGTATAATTCATGAAGTTTCCCAATTTCTAGCTTAAAGAGAGTTCACGACAATAAAATTACATTCTGCCTAATCGGTTTGCTTATGCTGTGTGTATGTGGGTAGGGGGCTTATTAAAGACGAATTTGTTAGCTAAGACGGGTCACCTGGAGGTGGTGGTGGAGGGAGGCTCCTATTTATGATGAGGAAACAGGAGACTTGGAAGGAGAAAATAAAACAGCTTTAAATAATCTGTTCAATAAAAGTTTGTGAAAAACTCTACAAACAGTTCTTAGCTCATCAACTAAATTGGAGCCAATTTCTTAATGTGTACCCTCACTGGCAACCTCTCTGAGGTGGGCCACCAGCTATCTATTCATTGCTTCATTAACTGGAGAAGGAAGCAGTAGTGAAACTCTTCTTCAGGATTAGGGAAAAGGAAATGAAACAAGTGAAACAGTGCACAGGTATCCTCTTTCCTCCAACTCTCACCCAGGTGGCAGAGGGAAGCAAGAGATCCAGTGGTGCCCTTTCTTACCTTTGTCTCTTTCTTTACCACAAGGAGCTTTAACATCAATCAAAGAAAACACTGGGAGGAATGAGAGAGCAAGGGTCAGAGTACCTATAGCAACCCTGGTCCATCCAATCCTAGGCATCAGGTTTATTGTCTGGCATCCTTCAGAGAAGATTTTCCACATGTGGATGACCTTGAGAAGAATCACTGTTTTTCATTCTCAGGTCTCTCCTTGATAATCAACTTTGTCAAGGTTTTGTTGGCAGCTACATAATAGAGACACCAGGACATAGGGAAACAATTGAAGGATATCAAAGCTAAGCCACTTAGATCCCAATGTTGCAGAGAATCATCATATTTTACAATTCAGAATGCTGTATTTCAGGCCATATTTTGTCAATCCCTACCTTTTATGCTTCCTCACAACTTCTAATTTTTGTATCAGTGAAAGAAATGCAAAATAAATAAAGTACATGTAGTCAAGACCATACTTAGAAACAGCTCTATGGACACGCAAGTTCATTAGGGAGAGCATGTTGACAATTCTGCACCCCAAAATGGTGACTTCAAAGCAACTCAAAAAGTTTGAATATTAGGAATGCGAAGTAGAGCAATTGAGTAGTCTGAATTGCCTAGGTTTTTATCAGAAAAGGCTTTCTGGAGGACTTGAGTTTATAACTTTTTCATAATCAGATCATTGGGGGTCTTTTCTAGTCAATGTTTCAATCTCAGTAGTAATCTTGATGTTTTCAATTGTGATATATAGACTTATTGGTCTATGTTAAGTAATATTTATTGTTATGTGGGAGTTAGGGAGCACACTGCCCTTAAAGACAGCTTGCATGGGAACAAAGTGTTTGCAAGCTTTTAATTGGCCTGGGAAAGGATAACATTTTGCCACCTGAAGTGCCAAGGGAACAAATACACAGTGTACTTCTGAGGTTTGGAGGTTGGTAGAGAAGGGGGTCTTCCTGATTTTTAGTTACTTGGATAGAGTGTCCAGAGATATGTAAATGAACAGTGAAGACTGAGGGTCACACTGACCCAGCATTTTAGCAACCTCTAAACCTATGTTGAATTCCTTGGAACCAAGCTAAGGCCTGGGTCTATTAGGAGAATAGCCAGATTCTCGCAGGGAAAAACTTTTCTGTTAAAAGACAAGAGCTCTGTATCAAGTCTGGCTTCAAATCTTATTTTCAGGGTGCCTTTGAACACAGTACTTCCCCAATACGAGTATTAGATTTTTCACTTGTTAAACACAAAGAAAATCCTTCCCTGGCTATGGAACTTGATCTCTTTGGATGAATTTAAAATGTGACTATATCACATAGGGATTTGGAAGGGTAGTAGGATGAAGAAGGGAATGTTGAGAGTTGGAAAATTGGGAACGTAGGGGTGCTTCAGTGAGCTCAACACATAGGCAAATCTAGAAGAAAATGTAATTATGAGCTCTATTCAGTCAACCATAGATCCTAATAATCCTTCCTCTTTCCTATATCAGTTTCATTACTGCTGTGGACTGAGCTGTACACTTCCAAAATTCATAGGTTGAAGCCCTATCACCCCATGTGATAGTATTTGGCTTTGGGAAATAGGTTTAGATGAGCTCATAATTTTAGCTGGAGACCTCATGCTGAAATTAGTGACCTCACACCTAAATGAAGAGGCATGAGAGTCTTCTCCTCTTCCTCCCCTCATCAAGTAAAGGCACAGTGAGAAGGTAATCAGCTGGAAACCAGGAACCAAGGCCATGATTCACCAGAAACCAACAAAGATCGCAACCTGATTTTGTACTTCCAGATTCCACAACTGTGAAAAAATAAATTTTGGATGGTTAAGGCACCAAAATGTGATTTTTGTTATGGCAACTCAATTAAGTAGACACAGACAATTACTATTTCCTAAATAGGGCATATCATGCTACCTGTAAGGAAAGGGAATGCACTATCACGAATCTAAGTTTATATTCTTAGGAATCCAGGAGAGCCTGTTTCTTCAAGGTGTCTTTTGCAGGAGAAATCCAAGCTATTTATTCTATATAGTGAAGAACTTGGTGTGATTACCTTCCTCTGTATCAACCACTCCTCTGTATCAACCACTCCCCTCAGCACACGCACATTCCATTTCTCTCCATTTGTGTGTTGCTTCCTCATTAATTTTTATTTTCTTTGATGTTGTTCAGTCATGGAACAAAGGAAGTATAGTACATTATAACAAAATTCTAAACTATTGTTTTCTTTCTTTCTTTTCTTTTCTTTTTTTTTTTTAGAGACCAAGTTTCATTTTGTCACCCTTAGTAGAGTGCCATGGTGTCACAGCTCACAGCAACCTCCAGCTCTTGGGCTTAGGCAATTCTCTTGCCTCAGCCTCTTGAGTAGCTGGGAACACAGGCGCCCACCACAACGCCTGGCTATTTTTTGTTGCAGTTTGGCCGGGGCCAGGTTTGAACCCACCACCCTTGATATATGGGGCTGGCGCCCTACCCACTGAGCCACAGGCACTGCCCTAAACTATTGGTTTCTTTTTGTGTGTGACTATAGTGAGCTTGTTTATCCCTTTCTCCTCAGCAATGGGCTACATTTTGAATTCCCTACATAAGGTGTATCCTGCACCCCTATTCTGTTACTATGTTTTTTAAAAACTGTGTACTCTTGGTGGATAATTCATTAATAGATTAATTAAGCCAGTATTTAATGTGTGTCTACAATATTCAGGGCTCTGTTCTAAATGGTTCTAGATGCTGAGATAAAATGATGAATAAGGATAAATTCATTTGTTGCTCTCATAGTGCTTGTTTGCGTTCTAGTGGGGGAAGACAGACAATAAATATATAGGCAAATGGGGCAGCGCCTGTGGCTCAAAGGAGTAGGGCACCGGCCCCATATACCAGAGGTGGTGGGTTCAAACTCGGCCCTGGCAGAAACTGCAAAAAAACAAAAAAGATACTTAAGATAATATATAGGCAAATGAATATAAAAAGTATAATTTTAGCTGGTAATAACTGCTGTGAATAAAATAGAGCAGAGATTTGCAAAGTAAGTGAGTACTTCAGATAAGCTGATTAGAGAATTATTCTTTAAGGAAATGACAAATGAGCTAAGACCTAAATGATGAAAGTTTGCTGTGCAAAGATCTTAAGGAAGAGGCTGCAAGTTTTGGGGAGCCAAGTAAGACAGGAGGGGGTTGTAGTCTCAACATGTAGCATATAGCTAGACTCTCACTTAATCTCACACTCAGTTTTGTACGAGACATCCAGTCCAAACACTTTCTATTTTAATTATCAGAGAAGAAATCTCTAGTGTTCTGTGAGAGGAAATTATGTGGGGGAATTACCAGCTGTGCAGAATGAAGGAGGGGATTTCAGAGCCTATTGGTTCATAAGCCATCTTTCAACAAATGCCTCTGTTTTTAGCTCCACTTTTACCTTCACAGCCAGAGGTACCTGATGCTGACAATTTCTGAGCCTTTGGGGGAGTTTGGCAGTGTAAATTGTGTTCCTTCTTTCCTCATGCTGATTTAGTACTCTGGCTTCTTAGGTCAGCTAATCAGTTACGATTTGTTCCTTTGCTTTCCTATTCCTAAAATGTTCCTCTCTCATACTCTTTCCTGCTTTTCTTTTTCCTCATGGGTTTATGCCTCTAAAATAGATTTTTTTATGTAATTTATAGACAAAGGTAAGCACTTGACACACTCTCTGTAACTAGAAACCCTTGTTTATTTTCACCATGACATTTAGCATATTTATTATAGCACTGCCATCAGATCATGTATTATATATTTCTATGTTTGTTTATTATCATCTTTGTCTACTAGTATACATGTTTATGAGAATAGGGACAGTGTCTATCTTATTCACTCTGCATCCCTAGTGTCTAAGACATAATAGATCCTTGGTAAATATTTATTGAAGAAATTAATCTTACTTATTCTATTATCTGGAGAAATCATATTTGTCATCATAACATCCAATAGCATTTGTGGGAAAAATAAAAGTAGATATGTAGCAAATTATAAAAGAAAAATGAGATTTGTAACTCAAGTATTAAAAGGTATACAAGATAAGGTACATAAATGTAGTACATACAATTTTAATTTTCAATACGTATTCTGCTTTTCACTTAAAAAGATCAGCTAACTATACATAATAAATTGATTTTAGGAGTGTAAGAAAAATCCAATGGAGAGTAGTTGACAGGTTGGTGTATTAGTCCAAGTAAGGAAGGATTATGTCCTGTTAGAGCAGCTAGAAAGAATTCACCAAAAGCAAGAGAATTTCAAAGGTAAGAGTGAGAAGGACTCATTTACATTTGGGTGAGGGAAGAAGTGAGAAAGAAGTAGATATGAAGATATGAAGGATGACTCACTCTTCCTGACTAGATAGACAATGGTACCCTTCATTCAAATGATCAGACTAACTTGGAGGAAGAGTACATATGGGGAGACAAATAGTGACATTCATTTGCCCTACTGCTTCCTCCACTGCCCAAATATCTTCATTTGGCTATTTTGCCTCAAAAATATTTTACCTTGAGTTATTCATATTTCTATTTTGTTGTAATAGAGTTGAGTGGCATTTGGATGAAAAAAAATACAGATGGGGGCGGTGCCTTTGGCTCAAAAGAGTAGGCTGCAGGCCCCATATACCAGAGGTGGCGAGTACAAACCCTGCCTCTGGCCAAAAACTGCAAAAAAAAAAAAAAAAAAAAAAAAAAAAAAAAGTACTGGTGGAAGGAGTTTTTTAAAACATTTGCACAAACATAAGATATAATTAAGGAAAGAGACCCTAGTTACATAGTAGACTTTCAATTAGCTTCAGAATCCCTCAGGGGAGGAGGATGATTCTGTTTTATATGGTGTGTGTTGTTTTTTTAACACCTCACAGTTGGCCCACCAGTGTTCGCTTACATGCAAAGAAATATAAGAAGCTAAGTGCCTCAGTCTTTCCAGAAGAAACAACTGGGGAGATGGGTGAAATGCTGAAGGTCTCCTTAAAAAAATAACAAGACATTGTAGGTGAGTAGCCTTGTGCATTTGGTTGAAACCTCATAGAGTGGAGGGACAGTGGACAGTTGAGTGGACCCTTTCACTAAGAGACACAGGTTTGGAGGTTTTGGCTAGGCAATAAAATTTTGGCATGTCTGCCTGGGGCCTACAACTTGAAAAACTTCAGGTAGAGAGACAAGTTTTTCTTTGAGTAACTCTAAAATTGCTTTTCACATTTCTACTTTATGTCTGCAGAGGGAACACACAATAAATTTGGGTAAGAATGTAGCAGGCAGAAATCAGAGCTGATGAATTCCAAGCTTACATAAACTAAGGTTTGCAATCCCGGGCGCTTTTCTTTTTCCCTGTCAGTAGACTTAGTAAAACAAGACAGATGTTCTGAGTACTCCTAACTCCTGTCCCATTACTCAGGGATTTTGGAGACTAGGCATGGTGATTGTTTTGCTGAAATAGAAGAGGATTTAGTAGCTAGGGTGTGAAAGGGATAAAGGTTGAAGGTGGTGGCGGGGGTGGGATTGAGGCAGGGGCAGGGGAACAGCTCCTTAGGCAGATGACGTGTGTTCATAGTGGATATGAGAGTGGGGGAAGCACAAAAATCTAGCCCCCTGCAATAATCACAAAACAACTTACCGTTCTTACTTTCCTGAAAACACTGCAGGAACGCAGTGCTCACAGCCCTCCTGACCCTGAAAGTTTAATCCCAGAGAAGGATCAGAGCAAATGCTTGTAAGTTTGATTTAGCACTCACCTTTATATACCGTTGTTGACTTTTTAAAATTATGGTACTTGAGCAACCTTACAGAATCAAACATTGTGGTTATCCAGCACTCTCAGTGCCTGTCTGACCTTTTTAAGGTACAGTCACAGTTTTATGTGGCTTGAGGTAATTTCACAAACATATTTCTTTTGGGTGTTCTAGTGATTGCATAGCCATCTAGCCTGTTAATATCCAAAAGTGTACTTAGCTATCCTCGGTTATTGGGTATTTGCAATTTTTCATGGAATTCATTTTCCTCTGTTAACTACTCTGTTAACTCTCCTCCATCAAACTCTACTCACCTTTCAAGGCCCCTGTTCAATGCTACCTATCTTCTCTAGAAAATCTTTTTTTGTGTTTCCATCCTGCTCTACTCCCCTGGAATGACAGCAGTATTTCTTCTTTCATCCTGTAGCTCTTTGTCTTAATTTCCATGAGAGCAGACGTTATAAATGGAATCTAGTTGTCTTTCCTATTATGTTGTAGGTTCCTTGAGGGCAGGAATTGAGTCTTACACATAACTGAATCCTCTAAGTATGTAATATGGTGATTTACAGATATACATATACAGTAGATGAATACTCAGACAAAAATGCAATGGAAATTTTTGCATAGTTGATTTTCATTTATTTTGGATTACATCCTGGAAGTACATTTCTTCAAATGAAATTGCCTAAGCAAAGAGCAGTTACACATTGTCACAGTATGCTCCAGAAATGCACAATACCAGCAGCAATTTACATGGGGATCAATTTCCTAGAAGTGGTCTTTATTACATACATACCTACCAAGCTGAGGTAAACTTTGTGTTCGGGTTTGTATTTTGTTAAAGTTACGTGTTTTGGCAAGTGGTTACACCCTCAATGCATTCCTTACTGTACATGCTAGCCACTCTCTTTGACCAAGAGAATGTTATCAAGTGAGCTTTATACATTGATCTATTTTATTATTTCTTTATATGCTATTTTGACTAATTTGTTTTAAAAATTCTTCTCATTGAATGTATTTTCTCATTTTTGTCTTTATTTTACCATAGCACAATATGCAAAAGATTTTTAGTCAGATATTTGAAGACACAGTCCTTGTTCTGAGCACTTCATTCTGGGTTTGATGACACCTCATTTTTTCAGTGGTCACAATAGCTAGGTAAACAATGCTATTATGTTTTTTTTTTTTTTTTTTTTTCTCATTTCACAGCTTAGACTTCTATGTTTAACTTTTGATTCATCTTTAATTTATTGAGGCATATGAGTTGAGTTACAGATTCAAATTCACCTTTTTTCCTACTGATAAACTTTTCTCAGCATTTGTTAGTGCTCTTTTTACTTGTGTGTGTGTTTTAGCTTACCAGAGAAGATTTTTATAAGAGTTTGGGCCCCTTTCTGTAACACATCCTATTTCACTGATCAATCTTTGTTTTTAACCCAATGCCAAATAATCTTTTTACCGAGTATGGCTTAGTAATAAAGTTTAAAATCTGAGAGGCTATCTATCATCATTGCATAATATATTTTGACATTTTTGTCTTCTTATTCTTCCAGATGAATTCCTCTATACATTTGCCATTATCCATAAAATATCCTACAGAATTCTTAATTGATATTGCCTTAAATCTATAAATTAACTAAAAAATATCATCTTTCTTATATTTTAGCCTTGCCAATCATGAGTACAGTGTCTCCATTAATTCAATGTCTTTATTTCACCAATTATAATTTTACCATTATATTTCATTTGTTATTGTTAAATTTTTCAGAGTACTTTTAAATTGATAATCTCATTCAGTGTTTACCAGGACTCTCTCCTGTAGGTCAGAAGCATTTATATGTAACCAAGGATGACTGATCTAAAATGAACCTTTTTTTCCTCAGTATTCATCATGATTCTTTTTTTGGTAACAGTTTATTGAGATATAATTCTCATATCATGCAAGTCACACATCTAAACTGTGTAATTAAATAGTTCATATTCAGAGCTGTGTAACCATTACCACAAAAAATTTTGGAACATTTTCATCACCCAGAAAAGAAATACTATACCATTCATTCTTGCAATACTCTTCAATATCCTGGCAACCACTAATCTACTTTGTGGTTCTGTGTATTTGCCTATTTAGCAACATTTTGTATAAGGGGAATCATACAACAAAAATGGACTCTTAAGGAGCAGCAAAAGTAATTGTTCTTAAGCACTTCATATATATTTTTTCCTATTTAACCTTCAAAACAAATTTTCAGTTGTTTAAGTTAGGTAATATTACTTCAGTAGAGATAAGGAAATTGATGGCAAATTTCCCAATCATACTGTTAGGTTGTGTCTGGATGCTTTGACCAGATCTTTGACTTCATTCTTTCTGTTTTAAGGCAGTTGGGAAATTGGAAAACATCTCTTCCCTCCCATGTTCTTGCCTCAGTGGTGTTCAGTGCCTTGCACTGAGACAGAAAAGCAATATAACATTTCTGACACTGTGAGGGCTGAAATGACAGAGAAAGGTAGAGCAGTTTGTGTAGCATAGACTCATGGAACCACGAAAATTTGCTCTCCCAGCTCCTCTTCATCAGATATTGAGAATGAACAGTCATCTGTGTACAGTATGACTCATAGAGCCATGGGAAATTAGAGCTCAGAGCTGGAAAGAGCCTCAGAGACCCCCTAGCCTAGCTGCTCCATTTTATTGATGAAGAAACTAGTACCCAGACAGAGCAAGCAATTTGCTCAAGATCATATAGCTCAAATATAGTGACAGAGAATGACCTTTCATCTGTTATTGGAAGAATAAATATACCAAAGGTGAAAGTCTTCTCTAGAATAACTTCAGAAAACAAGTTAAGAGAAAAGCAAGGTAGTGTTATGAAAGGTCACTTGAATTAGGTCAGGAGATCTGGGTTCCAACAATAGCTCTGCCACTAATTCACTATGAGATGTTAGACAAATTGCTTTACCCCTCTGGACTTTCATTTCCTCACCTGGAAGTGGGTGGGTTGGAATAGATGATCTTTTGAAAGCCTGGCACTTATTAAACACACAAGACATTTTATTGAAAAGGTAAATAAGTAAACCTGTACTTAAACCTTAAATGTTAAGCTATTTTGGAAGATTCACAGTAAATTATGTAACTGAAGAATTGGAAAGTGGTGTAGCTAATTTTTTTTTTAAGAACAAGTACTTTAAATTTAAATGCTTTTAGCTAAAAATACATGAAAACACTTTTTAAAAATATAAAAGGTCAGTTCTTCAACAAATAGAGGTGCCTGATTATTTCTAACAAGTAAATATCCAAGATACATCAACCCAGATAATAATAAACCTGTTCCGGGTGCTGTCGTGACACTAAGTTAATGCAGTAGCATGTGTGGATGGTAATATTAAATCATATCCTTCATAAAGTTCTAATTTTGTATGTTTATTTCCTTTCAAACAAAAAGCAATTCAATCTTATTTAAAATAGAAAAGGTGTCACTATGTTTTAATGACTAATAGAGAGTCACTTACTCATTCAAATAACATTTATTGAATAACTACAATGCATGCAAACGTCAAGGAATAGAGTTATCCTAAAATGGGAAATTTTTAAAATGACGCAAGAACATGAAACTAACATTTAAAAACCTGTCTTTCTTGTGATTCAAGATACGTGAACAGCCTCGAGCTGTTTATTTCAACCCTCACAGGTTGAAAGTTTCCCGGTGGAGAGGCAGAGCAGATGACGTGTGTGTAGGGGGTGTGTGGGAGGGCGTAGAGTGCAGCTCTGTAAGCAGGAGCTGAAGCAGGCAATGGAAAATGATCATGTTGCCATCTTCCACTTCCTTCTCCCACCTTTCATGATAGAATAATAATAGGGATCCATTCCATGTGTATCGTATCATCCTTCAGAGTTTACCAAGTGCTTTCACATTCATTAGTTTATGTGATCTTCACGCCAACCCTAAAAGAGAAGCTTAGTGGATGTTGTTTTTTCCCCATTTTTTGAGATGAAGAAACACGAGGCTCAAAGTAGTTAAGTGATTTTTCTGTAGCCAAATGTCAATACAAGTGAGTGCCAGGTCTAGAACTCACATCTTTGTGTCTTTCCATTAACTTCATTCAACTCAGAATTTTCTCTTCCAATTTCCCTTTTTGGAGGTGGAGGTTGCTGAATATTCCCCTGGGTAGTTTGCTGTGCTAAGCAACAGTAGGAGCAGAAGAAGTGAACCCTGACAGTTTGTGTAGAGCAAAAAAGAATGAATCACTACACAAGTGAAAGACCATTCTTTCATCTGCTCTGGCCAAATTCTCTCTCTGAGTCTGAGGAATAGTTAAGGAACAGAGAATGGAGATTCTACTTCAGTTAATCTCCCTAAGGTTCACTTCTGACAGTCTACCATGATAATAATGTAGAAACTATTTCTGCTTCCATTCAGTAAAATAAAGAAGGAGGGAAAACAGGTAGTAAATGGAAAAATAAAGAGAGAGAAAGGGTAGTAAATGGGAGTTGTCATAAAGGAATGGAGAAAGTAGATTTCAATGAGCACCTAATATGTACCAAGATTTTACTTATAATTTTTCATTTAATCTTGACAATTGCCCCATGACTCAGGTCCTACTAGTGCCTTTCATTTACAGATTAGTAAACTAAAGCTTAGACAATTTAAGTCCTGGGTTACAGAACCAGTGATCTCCTCAGCTGAGATTAAATAGGTCCACATAAGTCCAGAATCAGAGATTTTAACTAGTCCCAAGAACCCATGTTTTCTGGTGAATTGAACTAGTCCCAAGAACCCATGTTTTCTGGTGAATACACATGACTTTCTTTTTAATCAGTGTTTGAGAGCTGTCAGGGGTCCCTTGTCTTGCCTCTAGCCAAATACAGAAATCTATCTAGACAAGACATACTCATGGTCATCCAATGATCCATATGGTCTCTGAGTTAGTTTAGATTCCATAAATGGAGATTGAATCATTCTTTCTCTTGTCTGGTGCTTCACCCAGGGAAAGGCCCTGACATTTCTGTGAGGCAGCAAGCTAGCATCAGGGATAGCCTGTGATGATAGGAGAAAGAATGTATTTAGCCTCAGTGCCATTTGACTCTGCTCATTTTGCAGGCTGGGTTCCTCCATTGCTCAGATATATGTGCTCAATACGTTCTTGTGGAATTCACACTTGGGTTTTTAGAGCAGGGTCTTTTCTGTTTCTCAGGCTACAGTGAAGTGGTGTGATCATAGTTCACTGTGACCTCAAACTCCTTGGCTTAAGTGATCCTCCAACCTCAGCCTCCCACGTAGCTGGGACTATACAGACACACATAGTTTTTTTTTTTTTAATTTTATTTATTTATTTATTTGGCAATCACCTTTATTTAAACATGGATTTCAGTTTTTTAATCAGGTGGTGCTTTTTAGGCCATGGCAAATGTTCAAGGAGAGGCTGATTTCCATGTTTTAGGATGGTATAGGGATCTTGCTATGTTGCCCAGACTGGTCTAGCACTCTTGGCCTCAATCCTCCAGCCTTGGCCTCCAAAAATACTGAGATTACAGGCGTGAACCTATGCACCCAGCCTATAGATAATTTTGCAACTGTATTCCTTTTGCCCCAAGCATGATTGAAGGAATCAGTCAGGGGATGATCAGTCAGAAGCTGCAGGGTTATTGAGGAAGTTGACCATTCTTTGGTTTCTCTTTCACAGGAGCTACATGATACCTTCAAACTTGAGCCCAGTTTCTCATAATCATTTAGGGGCATTCTGATTTCTGCAACAATCTACCAGAGAAGAGATGATCAATGGTCTCAGATAACTCTCTACTGATCAAGCAGAATAGTGAGTATTGGTGACTTCTGCTGTTTCAGAAATGTCACAAATACTAAAAGGGGGCTGTATGTGAAGATGAAATCACTTGACATATTTACCCTATTTTTGCCTCATTTCCAATAGTTCCTTGGGCATGATTTGGAAAAGGGAGGGAGATTAACATGTAATTCCACAGCACCAATTTTTCTAAAAGTCTGTAGTCCTGAATCAGTAAAGAACATCTCTTCATGATAATCATTTTATTTCATCCTCACTTAATTTATTCCTCAGCAAAGATTATCAAGCACCTTTTGCAACCTAGGTCTTACTTTCTTCCCTATCCTTATTCATTTTAATTTCTGAATTTTCTTTACCTCCATTTTCTTTCCCCCTTTTCTTCAGCCTTTATGTCTGCACTGTCATACCTGGGAAATATTTATACTGTTAGGGAAAGTGTTTAAAGTGAGAACATAGATGAAGGGAAGGATTAGAAAGTGTCCTGGGATTATGTGCTTTGCATGAGACCGTTTTATCCAGGTCTTCTGGTTTTCTCTTATTTCCTCACTTAAAGCGAAGACGCCCAAGTGCCCATCGACCCATGAATGGACTAGCAAATTGTGGTACATGTATACCATGGAATACTATGCAGCCTTAAAGAAAGATGGAGATTTTACCTCTTTCATGTTTACATGGATGGAGCTGGAACATATTCTCCT
>CAUYPK010091052.1:0-15430 GCA_963574355.1 Loris lydekkerianus
CTCAGTTTCCTCATCTTTAAAGTACCGTATATACTTGAGTATAAGCCGACCCGAGTATAAGCCCACCCCCTTAATTTTATTCTAAAAACTGGGAAAACTTAGTGACTCAAGTATAAGCTGAGGTGGAAAATGCAGCAGCCACTGGTAAATTTCAAAAATAAAAATATATACCCAAAACAATTACAATAATTGAGGAATCAGTAGATTAAATGCTTTTCAATATTTATTGCTAAAGAAAAACTATAAACTAGCAACAACTTTAAAACTTTAAATAAAGTGCAGAAAACCGTAGCTTAACAGGTAATCAAGCTGTGGGTGAAATAGTTCAGTGGAATACAGTTCAGTTCAGCCGCCTACCTCTTCAGCTTAGCCGCGACTTGTGGACTGAGCTGAAGCACCGCCCCCTCAAGCAGACGGCAGAAGATGACTGAAGACTACGTGCATTTGATTAGGTTCGCGCACACCGAATCAAATAACCTGTATGACCCGAGTATAAGCCGAGTTCGGGTTTTTCGGCACAAATTTTGTGCCGGAAAAAACTCCGCTTATACTGGAGTATATATGGTAAAGGTGGTAATTGTACCTATTTCATAGGACTGTGGTGAGAATTAATAGTGTTAATTTGCGTAAAATGTTTAGAATAGCTTCTGAAACAGAGTAAGCACTCAATACACATATAAGCTATCATAATACTGAGAAGAACTAGACTTTACATTTACAATTCAAATATAGGCAGGTGGTTTGGTATAAAGAGACTCAACTTTAGAGTTAGGCTTTGGATTGACTTCCAAATTTATCTCATGTTAGTCTGGGCACTTCACACTCAGCATGTATAAAACCATTCTCAGCCTCCAGCCATTGAACTTTATCTACAACAGAGATACCCTGCCCTAGTATTCCCTACTTCGGTGACTGGCACTACATTCCAAGCCTCTATTCATTCCATAAATCTGAGCTTTTCACTCTCTTCTTCTATCCAGAATGCAGTATAGGCCTATTGCCTCTTCCTTTACAACCTGCAGGCTTCCTCCCTAAGCACATTTCTGGTCATCCTTCAAGATTCAGCTCATAACCATTATGCTAAGTGAAATAAGCCATGCACAGAAAAACAAACACCACATGTTTTCACTTATATGTAGAATCTAAAGCAATACGTCATAGAAGCGGAAAGTAGAACAGTGGTTAGCAGAGGCTTGGGACTGGGAGAAATGAAGAGTTGATGGTAATCAAAAGATACAAGACCTCAGTTAGGAGGAATAATGTATTTTTGAGAAAAATCAGAGAAGTACTAATATATATTTAGTTAGTCATATATTGCACAGTGTGGTGAATATACAATAGAACCTCTGTAAGTTGGCCACCCAAAGGATTGTAACAAACTGGCCAACATAAAGTGGGGTCAACATAAAGAACTAGGCCTATTGTATTGGTACATACATGTGGTGTATGTCCAGTCTGTGAAAAGTATGTCAGCTTAAGGAGGTGGTCAAGGTAGGGAGGTGGTCAACTATGAAGGTTCTATTAGAGAGGTTACAGACCAAGAGGAAAGATTATTGCAAGGTATGAGATGAAAAGAAAATGGAGACCTAGCTATATATGGTCAGTGTGGCCTTTATTCAACCTGACTGCAGGTAGGGTAAAATCTAAAAGGGAATTCCACAGGTGGGCAATAGCAGATGGGGATTTCTACCTGGGCAGGTGGTGGGAAAAGGGTCAGAGAGGCAGGGATTGGTGCATTTACTATTTTCTGGGAGGGATATGCTTCCTAGGAAAGGGATCCTTCCTGGGTGGGTTAGTTTTATCTGGGTGGGTCGGTAATCTGATTCTATCATTCTGGTCTTTCTAATCTATTATAAGGAGGCAGGGTGTGGTGTCTCTTTGGCTGTTTCCTGTGCCATAAGGAATTGAGTCCACTGTCTCTAAAAAAAAGAATGGGAAGGGTACAGGAAGGAGTGATGTTTACAGGAACACTTTGGCTTTTCAGTTTGAACTGGTTGATATCCACATAGGGCCAGTTGTTTGGGGGAGTGGCTGTCTGGTAAATAAATTGAAAGATGAGGTGGAGGGTTACTGGTCTGAAACTGAAAAAGCGAAAAATCATAATTAGTGACCCTCTCATAGATAATAACTAAGGAATAATAACTAAGGAGGAAAATGAACAATGACAGGCAGGAGCCAACAGAAATTGTCACGGCTGCCAATAATCCTGAGCGGATATTAATACCCATCCCCAAGATCTCTGGCCATTAAGATGGAAGTGATAAAAAGGTTGCTCCCATGTTTAAAAAGGAATTGTCTTACCTTCCACTAGCAAAAATACCTGGAGTTTAGTTTTCCAGGATGGTGTCAGTTTACTTTTCCAGGATTGTCAGTCTTTTGCAGCTAGGCTTAAGAGGCCAGGAATTTCACTAGGTCCTAGGAGCAACTGCAAAACTGGGATCTTCAAAAAGACCTGGGCAGTCAGACTTCCAGTGAAGACCTTCATAGGCTGACTGCTTTGCCTAAAAGCCTGGTCTGCTGCACCTAAAGCATGGTCTTGAGGAAAAAAAATTGTGTTTTTTGCAGTGCCCCATGGAGTTTCAAGAAGTAGACATGTCTTGCCTAAACACTAGAGCGCTGAGAGGGGCTGCCATACCTTGAAGGCTTGGGGTCTGAATGTCCTGAGGGAATTCTGTCATTTTTTTTTTTTCTTTCTACCATGTGCAGTGGAGGGTGGATGGGACCAGTGGAGAGAGGGAGGATGGATATGGATGTGGGGGTTGGAGGACAATGAGAATGGGTGAATGATGGGAGCCTATAGACAAAAAAGAGGTATCCCACACAGAGGAATTTACCAGGGGTTGTGATTTTAAAAATGGAGGAATTGTAGGTGCAGGGTTGGAAAGGAGCAGGAGGGGCTATGGAAAGGCAGAAGGGGAAGGGCTATCTGCCAGGTTAGTAATAAACAATAGAGATTCTGATGGGTCAGAGGAAGCTGGTGACCCCTGCATGAGGAGAATCTGAGAGAGTTTGCAAGATAAACACAGAGAAGGAATATTTTGGAGTAAAAGAAATGCCTGGATGTAGGGGATCTCTGACCATTTGCCTAATTTTTGACAGCAATTAATCAGATCAGTGAGAATTGAAAGATTGAAGGTGCCATGTTCAGGCCAATGTGAGCCACTGTCAAGTTTGTACATAGGCCAAGCAGTATTACAGAAAAAGACGTGACATTTAGGTTTGAGGCCAGGATAGAAATTTAAAGGCTTGAGGTTAGTTAAAAGACAGGTTAGAGGTGAATAAGGGCGTATCCATGAGTGAGTAGTACTCATATCGAAAACTGGAGGCAAAAAAATAAATGAGAGTAAGGAGGGGCGAAATGGCCAAGGCTGCAGCCAGAGATGACCTGGCCTCTGCATGTAGCCATCAGATGGGAAAAAATGATCCAGATCCCTGGGAGGGCACTGGACCTTGGTGAGAGAGGGCCTGGTCTCTGTGTGTGACTTTAACCCCCCAAAGAATGATCTTCCACATGTGATCACCAGTCAAGAAGCCATGACCAGAGGGAAAGGAAGTTTAAAAAGGTGCAGAGAGAGACTATATATGGATGCTTGAGAGAGGCCCAGAGATGGAGGGAGAGGGAAAGAGGAATTAAGAGTGAAGATGGGAAGAGAAGTTTTTAAAAGTTCAGAAAAGGAGTTTTAGACAAATGTTCACCTCACCATTAAATGGATGAAGTTTAGTCAGGGTTGGAGAAGTTTCTCATTTTCCTTTCTCTCTTTGGAAGAAGGGCCAATTTAGCTGGGTCTGATTGGGGTATACTTCAGCCCTCCTAAAGGGGCTTCTCCCCATCTGAGTCATAGCTCCATATGAGAGTTTACAGACCCAAAGATGAAAGATTATTCCAAGGTGCGAGATGAAAATGGAGTCCCAGTTGTGTGTGGTCAATGTGGCCTTTATTCCACCTGGCTGTAAGTAGGGTGAAATCTGAAAGGGAATTCCACACATGGGCAATGGTGGATGGGGATTTCTACCTGGACAGGTAGGTGGGAAAAGAGTCAGAAAGGCAAGGATTGGTGCATTTACTATTTTCTGGGAGGGATATGCTTCCTAGGAAAGGGATCCTTCCTGAGTGGTTAGTTTTATCTGGGTAGGTCAGCAATCTGATTCTATCACTATCGTAGTTAATAGTACATTGCACATTTCAGAATTGCTGAGAGAGTAAATATCAAATTTCTTGCCACCTGAAATGATAAGTATTTGAGCTGATGAATATGTGAATTAACTTTTTTCATATTATATTTGCAAATCATACTACTTTTTATACCATAAATATATACATCCATAATTTGTCATTTTATAATAAAAGTAAATTTTTGAAAAATATGTAGCTCATGCTTCCTACCTCCTGGTGGCCAACACCATCTCCTTTTTGGCCAACACCATCTCCTTTCCAGATTAAATAGCCCTTTTTTATATTTTCATAGGACTGTGGACTTTTCCTATCATAGACTTTACTATAATGTAATTACTTATCTCTCTCTGAAACCTGTGTGTTCCATGAAAATGAAGTCATTAATTTTCATCATTTTCTAAGTCCCCAGAATTTAGCATTTTCCCACCCCTAGTTGGTGGTTGGTAAATATATCTGGCATAATTGAATGAATGAAGAATGGAGGAAAGAATATACATAGAGAGACTTTCCTTTAAAATAATCTAAAAAGAGCTTATTACTGTCTCAAGAGAAAGTCCAAAAGTCCTATAAATGCCAGTCAAAACTCAGTTTTGAGATTTTACAGACCAAGAAATAGATGCAAAGGAGTAGAAAATGAGCAATAACATACTTATGGGAGTCAAGTCTTGCCCTCGCAGGGGTCAGCCACAGTACCTCAAAATAAAAATTATATTACCCTTATATTATGTAAGGGTGTAAACTAGTCATGTGAGAATTCAGGTTTAAACAATATTATTTAATCAGTTGATTGGCTTTTTAAAGAAATAAAATATAACTCTAATAATAATTAGTACACTGTGCCAAGAGCTGTTTTAAGACTTTTACATATTATTACTTGCTTTAATCTTAACTCATAATACCCTATGATGTGGGTCCTGTTATAATCCTCAATGTACAAATAAAGAACTTGGCCAAGGTCAAACAACTAACTTGTCAAGTGGTGGAGCCATTATTTAAACCCAGGATATCTGATGACAGATAATCTCTTAATTCTAAACCAAAGCTCCTCTCCACTTTCATTTAACCATTTGTCAAACAAGCATCTTCCGAATGCTTCTGAGAACTACATAGAACTAGAGTGAACCCTGCCGCCAAGCACCTTACAACCTAAAAGTGTTCTGACACATAATACACATATTGGTAGAACAAAGAAGGAAACAGCAATTTAATCTATGTGGTTTTAGGGAAGAGGGAAATGTTCAAACTTCAAAGAAGAGGTAGCCCATTACCTTGGTATGAAAGATAGGCAAGATAGGCAATACTGTGATGGTAATTAACAATTGACTAAGGGAAGATTATTTTTCTCAAATTGTCAGTGGAATTGCAGGATATTTCCAGCAATAGGGGTTCTTAATCTGGGATCCACAGAGTCTTCGTAAGTTCTTAAATAAAACTATATTCTCTGGCTCGGCGGCTCAAGCAGCTAAGGTGCCAGCCACATACACCTGAGCTGGTGGGTTCGAATCCAGCCCAGCCCGCCAAACAACAATGATGGCTGCAACCAAAAAACAGCCAGGCCTTGTGGCAGGCACCTGTAGTCCCAGCTACTTGGGAGGTGGAGGCAGGAGAATCACTTAAGCCCAGGAGTTGGAGGTTGCTGTGAGCTGTGATGCCACAGCACTCTACCCAGGGCAACAGCTTGAGGCTCTCTCTCAAAAAGAGAAAAGAAAAAAAAAATTCTGGCTCAGCGCCCATAGTACAGTGGTTATGGCATCGGCCACATGCATGGAGGCTGGTGGGTTCAAACCCAGCCCGCAGCTAAGCAATAATGGCAACTGCAACAGAAAAATAGTCCGGCATTGTGGTGGGCACCTGTAGTCCAAGCTACTTAGAAGACTGAGCCAAGAGAATCGCTTAAGCCCAAAAGTTTGAGGTTGCTGTGAGCTGTGACATCATGGCACTCTACCTGGGGTGACATAGTGAGACTCTATGTTAGTCATAGTTAGTCTCAAAAAAAAAAAAATGTATTCTAATATATGTATTTGGTTTCCTTTGTAATCCCTGTATTGTACTATGTACACTTTTTTTAAATTTCAGGTTAATGTAAGGGTACAACCGAGTCAAAATATTCGATTTTGTTAGGTAGAGCCTCTCTGGCGGTAATGTACACTAAAAAAGGTGTACCAAACACCCCACACTGTGACCATTCAGTGGGAGCACAGTTTCCGCCCTTCACTCCCCCCATTACCCTTCCCTTGAGTTGAAATGAATTTTTCTCCTATGTGGGCATGCATTAGATTGTCAACTAACTATCTTCATATTAGTATTGAGTACATTGGAAAATTGCTTTTTGATTCTTGTGATATTTTACTAAGAAGAATGTGTTTCAACTCCATCCAGGATGTGAAGTCACTATCTTTTTTGTGGCTGAATAGTATTCCATGCTATTGTATGTACCACAATTTGTTAATTCATTCCTGAATTGATGGGCATTTAGGTTGTTTCCACATCTTGGTGATTGTAAATTGAGTTGCAATAAATAATCTAGTGCAAATGTCACTGTGATAAAAAAAATTTTTTTCTTCTGAGTAGAGGCCTAGTAGTGTGATTGCAGGGTCAAATAGAAGATCTAATTGGAATTCTTTGAGGATTATCAATACTTCTTTCCAAAGAGGCTATACAAATTTGCAGTTCTACCAATAATATAAAAATATTTCCCCTCTCTTCACATCCACGCAAGCATCTGCAGCTTCGGGACTTTGTGATGTATGCTATTTCCACTGGAGTTAGGTGATATCTTAACAGGGTTTCGCTTTGCATTTCTCTGATGATTACAGACAATGACCATTTTTCCATATCTTGTAAGCCTTTCATCTGTCTTCCTTGGAGAAGGATCGTTCATGTCTCTTGCCCAGTGATAGATGGAATTGCTTGCTCTTTATTTGTTGTTTAATTCAGTTCAAAGTAGAACCTATTTATCAAGCCTTTGTCAGATTCGTAACATGCAAGTATCTTTTCCCATTGTGAAGATTGTCTATTTGCTTTGGTGGTTGTAGCCTTAGCTGTACAGAAGCTTTTCGGTTTATTTATTTATTTATTTATTTTTATTGTTGTTGCAATTGCCACAGAAGTCTTCTTCATGAAATCTTTCCCCAGGCAAACATCTTCAAGAGTTTTTCCCACACTCTCTTCTAGGATTTTTATCATTTCATGCCTTAGATTTAAGTCTTTTATCCATCTTGAATTAGTTTTTTGAGTAGTGAAAGGTGCAGGTCTGATTTCAGTCTTTTACTTGTAGTTATCCAGTTCTCCAGCACCATTTATTGAATAGGAATTCTTTTCTCCAGTGTATTTGTATTTCTCTTGTTTATTTGTTATCAAAGATCAGGTGGCTATGAGATGTTAGTTCATCTCATGATTTTCTATTCAATTCCAAATGTCTGTGTCTCTATTTTTGTGCCAATACCATGCTGTTTTGATCACTATGGATTTATAATATAGCCTAAAGTCTGATAGGGTGATGCCCCCAGCTTTGCTTTTATTACTAAAAATTGCCTTGGCTATACAGGGGTTTTTTTCCTGGTTCTATATGAAATGAAGAACTATATTTTCCAAATCTTCAAAGTATGATGTTGGTATTTTAATGGAGATTCCATTAAATCTATAGATTGCTTGGGTAGGGTAGACATTTTAACAATGTTCATTCCTTCTAGCCATGAGCATATATGCTCTTCCATTTGTTAACGTCTTCTGCTGTTTCTTGGAGTTTAATTCTCTTTGTAGAGGTCCTTCACCTCTTTTGTTAGGTATTTTCCCAGGTCTTCCATTTTCTTTGAAGCTACTGTTCAGGGAATTGTGTCTTTGGTTAACTTCTCTACTTGTCTATTGTTGGCACATACAAAAGCTACATTTGTGGACATTGATTTTATATCCTGAGACATACTGTATTCCTTGATCATTTCCGGAAGTCTTGCAGTTGAGTCTTTGGGGTTCCTTCACCTCTATTGTTAGGTATTTTCCTAGGTCTTTCATTTTCTTTGAAGCTACTGTTCAGGGAATTGTGTCTTTGGTTAACTTCTCTACTTAGCTATTGTTAGCACATACAAAGGCTACATTTGTGGATGTTGATTTTATATCCTGAGACATTACTTTATTCCTTGATCATTTCCAGAAGGTTCTCTAAGTATAAGATCACATCATCACCCCCTCTGCTCCCAAAGGAGCCCTTTATTTCCTTCTCTTGCCTGATTGCATTGGCTAAAACTTTTTGTTGGTAGAGGATATCTTTGTCTAGTTCCTATTCCAAGTGGAAAAGCTTTCACTTTTACTTCATTCAGTATGATATTAGCTGTTGGTTTGTCACAGATAGCTTCAGTCAGTTTAAGATATGTGCCACCAAGCCTATATTCTTAAGTGTTCTTGTTAGAAAAATATGCTTAATTTTATCAAGTGATTTCTGTGTCTATTGAAAGGATAACATGGTATTTGTTTTTGCTTCTATTGATATGGTGAATTACATTTATGGATTTGCATATGTTAAACCAGCCTTTCATCCCTGGGAGGAAGCCTACTTGATTGTGATGTATAATTTTTTAATGTGTATTTGTAATCTATTGACTAAGATTATATTGAGAATGTTTGCATCTACATTCATTAGTGAAATTGGTCTGAATTTCTCCTTTTTATTTGAGTCTTTTCCTGGTTTTGATATCAGGGTGATGTGTGCTTTATACAATGTACTGGGGAAGATTCTTTCCTTCTCAATTTTTGGGAATAATTTCTGCAGTATGGATATAAATTTTTCTTTGAATATTTGATAGAATTCTGGTGTGCAGGCATCTGAACCAGGACATTTTTTTGTTGAAAGTTTTTTTTATTGTTTCTTTGATCTCAGCACTTGATATTGCTGTGTTAAAGAAATATATTTCTTCCTGGTCAAGTCTAGGGAGACGGTGTGATTTCAGGTATTGGATCATTTTCCTCTACATAGTTAAGTTCCTGGGCATAGAGTTTCTTGTAGTGGTCAGAGATAATCTCTTGTATCTCAGTGGTATCTGTTGCTATTTTTCCTTCTTTGTTTCTGATGGAGGTTATTAGAGATTCTAATTCTGATGGAGGCTATTAGAGATTATTTTCTGTTTCTAGTAAGTCTGGCCAAAGGTTTATCAATTATACTTATTTTTTCAAAGAACCAAATTTTTATTTTATTAATTTTCTGAAGGATTATTTTGTTTTCAATTTCATTAACCTCTGGCTTAATTTTAGTTATTTCTTTTTTTTCTCCTAGGTTTGGGATTGGATTGTCTTTTTCTTTCTTCATTTCTTAAGATGATACATTGGTTTGTTGATGTGCACTCTTTCTGTTTTTTGTTTTATATATATATATATATAAATTATATATATATATAGATGCATATATATATATACATCTAATGTGATAAATTTCCCTCTTGTGACTGCATATATATATATATATGCATCTAATGTGATAAATTTCCCTCTTGTGACTGACTGCTTGTGCATTATCCCACAGCTTTTGGTAATTTGTACTTTCATTTTTATGTCTGAAGAACTTAAAATTTTTCTCTGTCATCTTTTCCCTTATCCAACTCTCATTCAGCATAAGGTTGTTTAATTTACATGCCTTTGGTGGGGATGAAAATTTTTGTTGGAGTTGAGTTTCACCTTTATTGTCTCACATTCTGAGAATATACAAGGTATAATTTTGATTCCTGTAACTCTGTTGAGGTTTGATTTGTGTCCTAGGATATAATCTATTTTAGAGTATGTTTCATGCGCTAAAAAGAAAATGTATATTCTATAGCTTTGGGATGGTATTTCTGTATATCTCTATTAAACCAATTTGTTTGGGGGTCACATTTAAGTCCTTTATATCTTTGTTTAGTTTAAGGATCTGTCAGAGTATTAAAGTCCCTAGACATAAGGTGTCATGGGATATCATGTTACCCAGACTAATCAAAATCTGTTTCATAAATCTGAGAGCATTTAAGTTGCATACATAAATATGTATAATTGAAATGTCCTCTTGTTCTACTGCTCCCTTGACCAGTATGAAGTGACCAAGTGACCATCTCTATCTTTCTTAACTTTAGTAGCTTTAAATCCACTTGTATCTTAAAATTATATTGCATCACTTTATTATGTTTTCCATTTGCCTGAAATACTGTTTTCCATCCCTTAACCCTGAGCCTTAATTTGGCTTTCAAAGTTAGGTGCATTTCCTGGATACAGTATGTGGATAGCTTGTGCTTTTTTATCCAACCAGCCAGCCTGATTAGTGGGGAAATGGCTTGAATTCCCCATCCTCTTTGGTGGAAATTCAAGCCATTAACACTTATTGAGAGAATTGATAAGTGTGGTGGAGTTCTATTCATCTTATTTTGTGAAAGTCTGTTGCATACTTTTATCCAGTGGTCTCAACCTTCCTAATGCCACAGTCCTTTAATACAGTTACTGCAGGTCACAAGAAACTGTATTATAGTTGAGAACTGCTGGATTTATCTTTTGCACCACCGTGGAAGCTAAGTTTTAACCTTTAGTTTTGGGGTGTTTACTTTGATGATGGTCCATTGTGATGGTCAATGTGGAGAATAGGTCTAAGTATTTCCTGTAGAGCTGGTCTTATTGTGGTGAATTCCCTCAGTGCTTGCATATCAAAAAACCATTTGATTTATCTGTCAATTTTGAAACTTAGTTTAGCAGGACACAGAATTCTGAGCTGAAAATTGTTTTGTTTAAGAAGGATAAAGGTATATAACCATTCTCTTCTGGGTTGGAAAGTTTCAACTGAAAAGTCTGCTGTCACCCTAATAGATCTACCCCCATGTAGGTCAATTGACATTTAATCTTGGCTGCTTGGAGAATTTTCTCTTTTATCTTGACTTTGGAAAGTTTCATTACAATGTGTCTTAGAGAAGCTCTATTTGAGTTGAGATGACCCAGGGTTCAACATCTCTCTGAAAGGAGTTTTCAGAATCTTTAGTAAAACTTGAGAAGTTTTCACTTATGATATCCTCCAGTAGTGCTTCCATTCCTTTGGGACAATCTTCTTCTCCTTTATGTTTCTCTATAATTCATATATTTGAACACTTTGTGAAGTCCCATAATTCCCTGAGGGATTATTCTGTGTTCTATTTTTTTCTGTCTCTTTACTACCTGGTTAGCTCTTGAACTTTACCCTCTAGCTCTGAGATTTTTTCTTCTCCCTGGTCTAATTAGTTTTTGATACTTTCAACTGCATTTTTTAACTCCCTGATTGATTCTTTCATTCCCTTAAGCACTGACATAGCTTTTCTATAGTCTTCATGTTTTTTATCCATTTTTTGTTTTTTGGTTCTGTTTTTCCACTTCCTTGCAAATTTCCTTTAATGCCATTATCATCCATATTTTAAATTCCCTTTCTGTCAATTCCATTAATTTTTGTATAGGTTGATTCCTCTGCAGGAGCTTCTTCATGGATCCTTGGGGGTATTGTCCTGTTTTGGTTTTTCATGTTGCCAAAATTTTTCTGTTGGTTTCTCCTTATCTACATTTTCTACTTGTTCACCTCCTTGCTCTACTTTTTCCTTCTTACTACTTCCTTTGCTTTAAATAACCTTATCTCAGAGCTTAGGTCTTGAGGTGGCCTCTTGGTATAAAGCCAAAAGGAATAAAAGTGTAAAGAGTGAGGAGGGAGAAAGAAGAGGAAAAGAAACAAAGTAGAAAAGAGAATGAAAAAAAGGAAATGGGAGGAAAGAAAAGAATTGAAGAACAGGATACAAAATTGACAGAAAGAGAGAATGAGTGTGACAAGAGAAATGGTATTGTTCAGCACAGTGATACAGCCACACCTGGCACAGAAGAATTTTAGAGTTCTAAGCTGGGTGGATCCCTCAAAATAATAAGCTCCTTATCAGCCTAAGCAAAGCAAGACCTCACCTCTGTCAACTGTAGGAAGAGACAGAAAAGAGACAAAACAAAAAAGAAGAGAAAAAAGAAAAGAAAAATTCAGTAGTGTGGAATTACCAATACTGTCTTCCCAAAGCCTTTCTAGACTGTGGCCTCTTGATCTGTTTGAGCCAGACCACTGCTGTGACCTCCCAGCCAGACCAATGCTGTGACACCCCAGCACTCAGAGAAAAGAGAAAAAAATAAGAATAGATAATGAAAATTAAAAATACAGTTGTATCAGATATAGGAGAAAGAAGGAGGCAGAAAAAAAAAAAGAAAAGGGGAGGGATATCTTAGCTGCTGTATGAAGAATTTACATGGGTAAGTTGAGAAAAGTAGAAAAGTTCTCTACTGAAAGAGAGAAAGAAATAGAAGTAAAATAGAGAGAGAATAAATTAGGCTGAAATGCCATAACAAAAATACAGGAGCCCTTGCTCTTGAAGAAAGTAAAAATGGAAATTAAGAATAGAACCAACTGGGGAAATGCCTGTTGCAAGGGCAAGATGGCCAACTGAGAGCAGCTTCCAAGGGAAGCTCCTTTCCAAAAGGAAAGATAATGTCCAGAAACAGCCCAATTAAGCTGAAGACTGGGAGCCCAGCCAAGAGAGAGATGATAACTGCAGATCACCTCTACTAAGGCAAGCCGCAACTCCAAGAAACCAAGCTTCAGGTACAAAATTCATCTGAAAGGAGGAGCATTCATCCCCTTGCCCAAGAAAGCTGTGGCTTCTCTTTGTTTTTCTGTCTCCTTTCTTTTCTATCTTAGTTTGCTCCTGCAGGTTTTCTACGGACAAGCAGTGAAGGGTGGACCTCTTGCCTTCCCACATGGGTGAGTGCTGTGGGAAGTGGAGACTACTTCCTCAGAGGGATGACTCTGTGAATCTGATCACTCTCTTCCTAGGCAGAAATATCGAACTAAGATCTTCCCTGCCATTCTGACTTCCAGTACGCCATTCTTTCTTACCAGATGAACCAGAAGCCTAACCCCTGGTGAGACTGAGGTAGGAGGTCCTTGAGCAGTGCCCCTCCTCCCTGTTAACCGGTCCAACTGAACTCCCCAGCCAGAGACTCCAGGGGCCACATCAAGCCCCACGGACCAAGACCTCCACCAGCAACTGTGCAGCCTCGCACCCCATGCCCCACGACCCGCAGCCGTCCGGACCTCCGTGCCAGTGGCACTGCAACCCATGGCACATGATTCAAGACCTGCAGCCACCCAGACCTCTATGCCAGAGGTGCCATGACCCACAACCCGTGGCCTCCCGGACCTCCATGCCAGCGTGGCTGCAACCAGCAACCCACAACCCACAACCCATGACCCGCAGCCATCAAGAGCTCCATACAAGCAGCTATGTGACCCATGACCTGCACCCACCGGGCCTCCACATGCTCTTACCAGGAACACCAGGAGCCGCATAACCCCGCGTCCTCCCTCCCGTACCCTCCCTGCATCCACACCAGCCCGCTCATCTGGCAGGGACTCTAGTACCCATGTGCACTCCAGAGCCCTCCCTGCCTCTGTGTTGAGCCCGTCTCCTGGACATAGACTGCTGGAAAGTTGGACTCTCTGTGCCAAAGTCACCGGGTGCCAGGCACTCCCAGAACCGTGTGCACCACCCCCCACCTTGTTGCTGGATCTGGGTGTGCCATATTCCAGAGCTAGTCCCACAATCAGAACTCCCTGGCTGGGGCAGCCACAGAGGAGCTACACAGGGTCACTCCCTACAAAGATCCAGCAACAATGGAGTGATCCCGCTGGGGTCTAATCTTGGAGAGACGCCTCCCCAACTCTGAGGATGCCAAGAGGCAATGGTGAAAAACAGTCATGAGGCAAAATCAACAGAAAAACTCTGGCAATATCAAAAATCAGAGTAGATCAACTCCCCCAAGGAACAATAGAGCAGACACAGCACTAGATCCCATGCACAAACAAATAGCTGAGATGTTGGAAATCGAATTCAGAATCTGGATAGCAAATAAGATCAAATTAGAATTCCAATCAGTAACCCAAAAGACGTTTCAAGAATTCAATGAATTCAAAGACCAAATGACCAAAGATTTTGATGCATTAAGACAAGAGTTTCAGCCCTTAAATATCTGAGAAACACAGTAGAATCCCTCAGTAACAGAATGAAGCAAGCAGAAGAAAGAATTACTGACATTGATAACAAAGCTTTCAAATGCTCCCAAAATCTCAAACAAGAAGAGAAATGGAGGGCAAAAACATATCACTCTCTCAGAGAGCTCTGGGATAATTTGAAGAAAACCAATATTCGTCTTATAGGGATCCCCGAAAGCAATGAAGTGGCTTCACAAGGCACAGTCTCTTCTTCATGAGGTTATGAAAGAGAACTTCCAGATATGCCAAGAGATTCGGAAATTCAGATAGTTTCAGAACTCCAGCATGACTCAACCCAAATAAGACATCCCCCAGACACATCATAATCAATTAAAGTTAATATGAAGGAGAAAATTATGAAAGCAATGAGATGAAAGAAAACCATAACCTACAAAGGGAAGAATATTTGAATAACTGCAGATCTCTCTGCTGAAACCTTTCAAGCTAGAAGAGGATGCTCCTTGACTTTTAATCTCCTAAAACAAAATAACTTTCAACCCAGGATCCTGTACACAGCAAACTGAGTTTAATTATGATAAAGAAATTAAATACTTTAATGACATTCACATGTTGAAGAAATTTGCCATAACTAAACAATCTCTCCAGGATATTCTCAGATCTATCCTCCATAAAGACCAGCGTAATCCTCCACCACAAAAGTAAACCCACCCAGAAACTTTTGATTAAATTCCAACTTCCACAGCCACAAAAGTGTTAAAAAGGTCCACTGGACTCTTGAAAGGCTTATCAATATTCTCAATTAATGTGAGTGGTTTAAACTGTCCTCTAAAGAGGCACAGGTTGGCTGACTGAATACAAAAACTCAGGCCAGATATCTGCGGTATACAAGAATCATCTTA
Organism: Loris lydekkerianus; assembly: GCA_963574355.1. NCBI lineage: Eukaryota > Metazoa > Chordata > Mammalia > Primates > Lorisidae > Loris > Loris lydekkerianus. The sequence continues at coordinate 15,083 of CAUYPK010091052.1, forward strand.
CCTTAAAAGGTAAATATAGACTCAAGTTGAGGGATGGTCATCTATACTCCAGGCAAGTAAAAAGCAGAAAAAAGCAAGCGTTGCAATCCTATTTGCAGATACAATAGGCTTTAAACCAACTAAAATAGGGAAGGATAAGGATAGACACTTCATATTTGTTAAATGTAATAATAAATATGATGAGATTTCAATTATTAAGATTTATGCACCCAATCAGAATGCACCTCTATTTATAAGAGAAACTCTAACAGACATGAGCAATTTGATTTCCTCCACTTTCATAGTAGTTGGGAATTTTACCACCCTTTTAGCAGTGATGAATTGAGCCTCCAAAAAAAAAAAAAAAAA
>CAUYPK010091053.1:0-18967 GCA_963574355.1 Loris lydekkerianus
AGTGCAATCAAGGGGTACAATGTGCTGGTTTCATATACAATCTGAAATATTCTCATCAAACTGTTCAACATAGCCTTCAGAATACAAATGTCTACATACAATAACTAAGAAAATGCACTTACCTTTTTGAAAATAAGAAGAGCAATGTAAAATTTACAAAGTCCTGAAAGCAGGCATTATAACATTTGCTCCTCATCAGGGGATGGGCCGAGTAACCCAGGCTGCACAACCAGTTGAAAATGGAGATGTGAGTTCAGGTGTCCTGATTCTGGCGCTGAAACCCACAGGCTGGAGGAGAAGACAACAGGTCTCTCGTGAGGGCTGTGAAATCAGACAGACCTGGATGTGTCGCTGGGCCATCCTCGCTCCTAATAAGGCAGTCTTGGGGCACACTGCTGGTGCCGAGGTACCTCAGAGGGTCGTCCTCAAGATGGAATCAAACTGTGGGCACACAGGGCCTGCCAGAGGGGGTGCTCAACAAGGTGCCTGTCCCTCCCAACCACTGGCCACCCAGTAGAGCCCCGGCCCTCTGTGTGACTTCTGGTTGGGCTGACTATGCTGCCACGGGGTCTGCTGGGAGGCAGCGCTGTCTTATTCACCAGGCTTCAGAGGGACTGTGTTATCTTTGAGAGGACAACCCACCTGAGCTGCTGTGATCTGGGTCTTTCTTTTCTCTATGCTTGAATAAATTTAGCACTGTATCTGAAATCGGATCATACCAGGTGAGAGTCTGCTGCTTCTTTGGAAACTACAGTATCAACATGGGTGACTGTTTCTCTCCTTTTCTTAAATTCCTCTTTCTCCTACTCACAAAATACTTTTCCATACATTATTCTACTGCCTGACTATCAGGGTTTCTTCGTGGACGCACTTATCAGGGCCCGGGGCTGGTTGGTCTCCGGCCCCAGCCTATCTAGCCATGTGCTGGACACAGACAGCTATGCTGTTCTGTCGCTCAGGAACAATTGCTCTTAGGTGCCTGAGGGCTATTTACATTAGCAGAAGGGAGAGAGAAAGATAGATAGTCTTTGAGAGAGTAAAGCAGTCTTCTTAGAAAGATAGATCTTAGCCTTTAGCAGAGCTTGGTAATCTTCAGCAGAGACACCACACGGCCTTCTGCAGGCAGGAGAGGAGACGGAGTCAGAGTAAGTAGGTCCATGATAGAACGTGCATGCTCCCGACTGCCTGCTCCTCCAGCCTAATATAAGGCTGATCTTGTGCCTCTCAACACCACAGGTGTAGAGACTGCCAGTTCACCACTGCTCTCATCTCTTGAGCTCTCATGCTTGTTAGGAGAGCTAAATCCCTCTCCAAGCCCTTACCACCACGGTGTTCATTATTGAGCTATACAGATATTTCTTTTTTTTTTTATTATAAATCATAGCTGTGTACATTAATGTGATCATGGGGCACCATACACTTGGTTCACAGATCGTTTGACACATTTTCATCACACTGGTTAACATAGCCTTCCTGGCATTTTCCTGGTTATTTTTCTAAGACATTTACATTTCACATTTGCCAAGTTTTACATATACCCTTGTAAGATGCACCATGGGGATGGATGGGATTAAAGATTTAAACTTAAGACATGAAACTATAAAAATACTAGAGGAGAGTGAAGGAAAAACCCTTCAAGAAATTGGTCTGGGTGAGTATTTTATGAGGAGGACCCCCCAGGCAACTGAAGCAGCTTCAAAAACACACTACTGGGACTTGATCAAACTAAAAAGTTTCTGCACAGCCAAGAACATAGTAAGTAAGGCAAGCATACAGTGCACAGAATGGGAAAAGATATTTGCAGGTTATATCTCTGTCAAAGGTTTAATAACCAGAATCCACAAAGAATTCAAATGCATTAGCAAGAAAAGAACAAGGAATCCCATTGCAGGCTGGGCAAGGGATACCAAGAGAAAATTCTTTGAAGAAGACAGGCACGTGGCCTTCAGACATATGAAAAAATGCTCATCATCTTTAATCATCAGAGAAATGCAAATCAAAACTACTTTGAGATATCATCTAATTCCAGTGAGACTAACCTAAATCACAAAATCCCAAGAGCAGAGATGTTGGTGTGGCTGTGGAGAAATGAAAACTCCTTTACATTGCTGGTGGGAATGTAAATTAATACATTCCTTTTGGAAAGATATATGGAGAATACTTAAAGATCTAAAAATAGACCTACCATTCAATCTTGTAATTCCTCTACTGGTCATATACCCAGAAGACTAAAAATCATATCACAACAAAGGTATTTGTACCAGAATATTTCTTGCAGCCCTATTCACAATTGCTAAGTCATGGAAAAAAAATCAAGTGCCCATCGATCCATGAATGGATTAATAAATTGTGGTATATGTACACCATGGAATATTTTGCAGCCTTAAAGAAAGATGGAGACTTTACCTTTTTTGTGTTTACATGGATGGAGCTGGAACATATTTGTCTTAGTAAAGTATCCCAAGAATGGAAAAAAAAATTATTCAATGTACTCACCCTTACTATGAAACTAATTTAGGGCTTTCACATGAATGCTGTAACCCATTTGCAATCTAGGATTAGGGGGGAAGGGGAAAGAGAGTGGAGGGAGGTAGGAGGTGGGTGGAAGGAGGGGGATTGGTGAGAATACACTTGTGGTGCATTTTACAATGGTATATGTGAAACTTAGTAAATCTGGAATGTAAATGTCTTAACACAATAACTGTGAAATTGCCAGGAAGGCTATGTTAACCAGTGTGATATAAACATGTCAACCGGTCTGTGAAACTAGTGTATGATGCCCCATGATTATATCAATGTACAAAGCTATGATTTAATAAAAAAATAAAATAATAAAATAAAAATTATTAAGAGACTAAAAAAAAAAAAAAAAAGGGGGAATAAAAACTACAGAATTTGCGCAGGCACCTAAATCCAGGTAAGGAAATATATTGGCTTAATGCAAGCACTTGAATTTTGCTGTGGGATATGATACAAGGGTTCTCTATGGAGGGCAAATATTGAGACTCTGTCTCAATATGTAAATGGAGCAAACCATTGGTAGGAAACTTGCTCCTCTTTTTTACTTTTGACCTCAGATCTAGAGTTGAACTTTTGCCCCTGGATAAGATGTAAACTAGAAAATATTTTCTCTCATAGGAAATTATTTTTCCTACAAGCTCTATTAATCAACCCTTTGAATTTTACATAATTCTGATTCTTTGATATCCTAGATTTTTGTAGTCACTAGAAACTGCACACACAATTCACTCTTGACTCAAATCAGTCTATTTCCATGCACAATAAAAGATCCAGAGGATACCTTTCACTCTTCTGTTGAAGTTTTTCAATGTGGATGAATATATTCTTGCCAAAGCAGTCTGAACACAGAAACCAGACATGTCTGGAAAACACCTAACCATCACATTTACTCTCAATGTCCTTATGACAATTGTCCAAAACTCACTTGTCCTGACTCAATCCAAAACCCACTTGTCCTTCTCCCACAGAGACCACAATAAATTTTCTCTTTTATTTACTCCCATATTCCATCTAAGTGACCTCTCCTCCTATCACAAATCGTGGAAATGTTGCCTAGAAATTTCCTTCCTTCCTTCCTACCTTCCTTCCTTCCTACCTTCCTTCCTTCCTTCCTTCCTTCCTTCCTTCCTATTTTCCTTCCTTCCTTCCTTGCTTTATTTCTTGCTTTCTTTCTTTATTTCATTCATTATTTTTCATGAGACATCCTCTTACTATTTTGCCCAGGCTAGAGTTTCATGGCATTATCAGCCTAGCCTACAGCACCATCCAACTCTAGTGTTGAAAAAATTCTCCTGCATCAGACTCTGGAGTAGCTGGAACTAAAGCCAAACACCACAACCCTTGACAACATTTTCTATTTTAGTTCACAACTTGTGAGTGATCTAGGCTGAGGTTATCTTGCTGATGCTGAGTCTTGCCTCTAACCGCTAAGCTCGGTGGATAATTTCACGAAGGCCACCCATAGCAAAAAAAAAAAAAAATACTGTATTCATGTGTGGCCAAAGTCATTGAACTATACTTAAGAGATGACCTTATCAAGGGCTTTGAGAGGTGTCCAATCTTTCACCCCAGAGAAACATAAGAATTATGTAAGGACTATGTTATTCATGTCCATGATCACAGAGATCACCACAATAATGCCAACATCTTTTTTTTTTGCTTATCAGGTTTGATTTGTCATTGTGCATTGAACATGTGGCCCAAAATAAGTCATCTAAATTTTATGTGGCAAAGCCGAAAGTTTGAACATATTTGACTCGGAAGGTCAGGAATGTTGGAACATTCAAGGTGAACCAATATGTACCATGAGTAGAAGAAATAACTGAAGGTGTAAAGTTCACTAATGTACACATTTCCTAACCAAATTTTGAGAGAGGATCTTCAGTAGGACAACCAACATCCTAAATAAGGTTGTTCTAGAGAAAGAAATAAAATCTCAGGAATGCTAGAACTGAGAATTGTGTGACATACATGGCAGGCTGTGAAATAACTGTCTGATCTTTTGGGTTGGGTTCTTTGTTTGTAACATCCCAGAGAAGCAGTAGGTATAAACCATACTCTTCCACTTGCTGACAAATTCAGTACATGAAATGAAAAGAAAGGGTTGTTGAATCCTTTAGCCAAATATATAAACAAACATTTGTAATCAGGAATTGAATGTGGATAAAAAAATCCCCACTCTTTTGTAACAATTGAAACCCAACAGCAAACCCAGATAACCAAATAAGGTTATTCGAATAAAGTTAGCATAAACATGTTAACCCAGGGCAACATCCATTGTGATATCATTTATGGTGACCATGTTGTGACTTCACCTGTAATGTCCAGGGATCTAGGCTTCTGCATAAAGATACCAAGTGGCATTTTCTGCTCACTTCAGTAGGTATCTCTCAAAAGTTTGAACCAGGACATTTTTTAGACCTCCATTCACATACAGAGAAGTGATCTCTCACTTGCACCTTCAATTATATTGATGATGATGATTACCAGCTCTAAGCTGACACAATACTTGATATTTTATATAGGATTGTGTCACAGGTGGCATAACTTCATGGTGTCACTTAAGTAGGACGCCATATATTTATTTATTTATTTATTTTTTGAGACAGAGTTTCACTTTGTCACCCCCTGTAGGGTACGATGATATCACAGCTAACAGCAAGCTCTTACTTCTGAACTTGGGTGATTCTTTTGCCTCAGCCTACCTACTAGGTGGGATTACACGTGCTCACCACAACACCTGTCTATTTTTCTTTCTTTTTTAAATTTTTTTGATGTTTGCTTAGGTCTGTTGGTAACTCAACACCCTCATTATACTGAAGTGCGCACTACCCACATTGCCACTAGCAATGACCCTGGAACGCAATTTCAAGTACCTGTTTGACCCCTACCCCAAAACATCCATTTGACAGAAGCTTATATATACACTATACCTGTCTAAAACCTCAATTTAAACATAGTTTCACAGGTCTTAAATACGTCTATTTTGCTTGAAATATCAAGTTAATTCTCTTTATTTTAGATGATGAAAGTTTCTTTGTTGATCGTTGGTTTGTCTGTGCATATGTGTATCTGTGGATATTTTTGAATTATGGATTCAATATGTGGTTTAGGCTACTTTTTTGTGGCCTCAGCCTAGATCATAGCAACCTCTAACTCCAGAATTCAGGCAATCCTGACTGAGACTCCCATGTGACTAGGAATAACAAAACTTGTCCCAACACCTAGATAATTTTTAACTTTTTAGTAGAGACAGGTTCCTACTCTTACTCAGTCTGTTCTCAACACCTCCTTTTCAAGAACTCAACTCATGCCAACATGACAGAAGATTGGGATTATTGGATGTGACTCCCCACATTTTGTCGTTTTTTATTTCTTTGTTTCTTGTCATTTCTTTCTCTCTTTGCCCCTTTCTTAGTTTATTCTTCTTTCCTACAATTATCATGCTCTCTCAATTAATTGTTCTCTCCATTCTTTTTCTTTCATTCATTTCTTTCCTCTATCTCTTTCCTCTACACATTATAAGAAATTTTGCTAGTAACAAGCAAACAAACTCTACAAGTTATTTCTGAATGTGCAGTCATGAGATCTATGCTTGATGTTGGTGAAAGGTGGAGTGTATACATTATATATGAGTAGAATTGTTATTTTTTAATACATGAGGTTCTATGAGGATAATCTAGGAAAACCTTCACTACCATAAGTATGCATCTGCAGCATAGCTCAGAGTTCTAATCCCACCAATTTCATAGACCAAGGCAGAAAAGTTACTGGAAGTTAATGGGTTTCAGACAAGACTGAGTAACATAGTAATACCCAACTTGTCAAACAAAGAAGTGAAAAACATCTCCAATAATGATGACAAGGGCAGGTACTCTCTCATGCAAAGAACCATGAACTCAGGAGGATCACTTGAGATTAGAAGCTTGCATTTCCTTGTGCTATGATGTTACCAGTGTATTTCTCTGGAACAAAGGGAAAAACATAGTATCCAAACTGTAAGACAAATACTGTATAGGTGCAGAAAAAGTAGCATACAAAATATTTTATACATGTTTCCCAAATAGGATTTATTACCAGGATTTCAAGTACAGCTTAATATGAAAATATTAACAAATAGAACACATTACATAAAAAAATGCAATAAGTAAAACAACATGGAGGCAGAGCATGATGGCGGACAGGACGGATGTGTAGCCCACTTCTCCCAAGCCATCAGGTGAGAGAAAAAAGGGTCTAGACCTTCCCTGTGTGTAGATTATTGGAGTAGATGGACAGCTGGAGATGCTCAGTGAACGGGTGGATTGCTTTTCATGAGGGATAATGTAAAACCACAGACTCTGTTGTAGAGATTCTTCCCTGCTCCACCATGCTGGCCAGCAGGCCCCTCCCCCATGGAGGACAGCAGCTTATAAATGCTGACAAAACACAATTGACAAATATTTATTCCTGAACTGAGGGAGGCATCTGAAAAAAGAGCCAGTCAAAACCACAGAGAGCAGGGCAACCTGTTAGACAATTGAGGAGAAGGGATCCCGTCCGGGAAACAGTCATTTTGAACTATCCAAAAGTGCAGGAACCTTTCCCCCAGGTATTGGAAGGGGCTGGCAGTTCAGGCTGTGCTGCAAACTGGCAGATGCCACCCCAAAAGGGAAACTCTGAAGAAGCCGCTTCAGCCGCTAAAGCCACGAACCCAACTTCAGCCTCAGGAACCACCGCTGAAGCCACAAAGCCACCAGTGACCATGTGAACCCATCAGCACCTCCCCCACACAGCTGATTGCAGTCACCAGCTTGCTGGAGAAACTGGGAGCAGAGTGGAAAGACTTAAGAAGCATAGACAACTACACTAAGAGGGAAGGTCGGTCGCAAGTTCTGTCTGGAAAAGAACAACCAAAGTTACACAATTCTTAGGCAACAAACTTTTACAGTATTCCAAATGGCCATGAGCCATGGAAGGTGGTTACCATGATAACAGTATAAACTGGGAATCAGGTAGATAAGCCTGGGAAACACTCACGGCTCCACCTGGTGTCCAGCAAGTATTGTGCAGTATGAATATATTCCTACAAAGGTTGATCTCTACAGCAGACGTATAGTTGTGTATAGTTGTATAGTTGTATATTTCTACATGCAAGAGTATTTTTGTAGGTGGTTCCTTTTTTTTTTTCTTGTTTTGTTTTGTTCTGTTTTTTTCCTCACCATTTTCTTGGAGGAGCTTTTGATAATTTTTTTATTACTTTTTGTATAGATATATTTTTTATTTCTATGTTTTCTAATTTCAATTTATTCTTTCTTCTCTTTTAACATTTCTACTAACACCACTTTTCTCTCTTTTTTTTTTTCTCTTCCTATCTTTCTTTTAATTATTATATGATTATCCACTATTTTTATTGCAGTTGTTTTTATGTTTCTGTTGTCGTGGGTGTTGTCTGTATGTCTATGTGTTTCTATCTGTTTCTGGAAGCCTTTGTGTCTGTTTATTTGTTCATTTTCTCTCAAAGAGCTTGGTGTTACAACCTGCAACTCTGAGTTCCCAGAAGACCCCTCCACTCTCACACCATGGACTGGAGGCCTGCCCCCCAGGAGTCCAGATTCTTAGGTGAAATCTCAAAACATGTAGATAGGACATGGACTATAGCTGGTCAGTGCTGATTCAGCAGCACAGAAGTGAGGAGGTGACAGTTGGCTAAGAGGGAACAACACCAAAACGGTGGTGCTCTGATGTGTAGAGCAACAGCCGTCTTCAGCAATAACAAGGCCCACCCCCAGATATTTCATAGCCACTCCTCCTGTCTCTCTGGGCAACAAGATGAGGCTAGGCATCTTCTCAGATGGCAACCACCATAAAACTGACCTGGGACTGAAACACAGGCCCCATGAGTAAAAGGTTTACCTGAGGTGGTACTGATCTGGGTGGAACAGAAAAACTAGTAAACACACCCCAAGAACTGGAAAACTCCCAGGGTGGGGCTGATCCAGAGGACTGCTTTACTGAGCCTAAGACACACCTGGCCCTCAGGAGATCACCAACCTATAGACAAAGGAGGCCAAGAGGCTACAGCTAACAACTAATCATGCTGTCAAAACAAATGCAGGAGTAAAGACAGAACCCAAGACATAAGTTTTGGGAGCTAAAATCAGCCTCTCCTCTGCAGAGGAATCTAGAAAAGTCAGAGATAAACTCACACAGTGTTGTTCTGTACACCCAGTAACATAAACTAAGGGTGGGGCTGGAACTGAGTGAACAACTTCGGCCTCCATCAAGTGTCTGAGGTTGACAGGCCTCACCACCTCTTGCTGGATAAAGACAGAGAGCAGTGCCCTGGATGAGCATACACAGACTACCCTGTGATTTAGGCAGCTTAAAACCTGTGGAATATCTGCTTACTGCAGACAACTGACTGGGTCACAGCATTGTGAGGCTAGGAGCAACTGGGTATGACAGAGCTGAAAGGTGGGGAAGAATGCATCAACCTTCCAAGACTGATCTACTTGCTGGGTGGCTCCTTCTGACTCCATGCAGCACTACAGTAAGTCATTTTAGAACAATCACCAGACCCCTGTGATCCAGTTCCCAGAGAACTTTAAACTCTCCCACCCGAGACAGCTGCTGACTGAGACAATTGATTTGGACCATTTGAACTGAGCTAATTACATGGAGACTATCCAAGTGGTGCCCTGGGTGTGTTGTTGTAGGAAAGTTTGATGTTCCTATTCCATTTGTTGCCTGTGTTGGGTGGAGTGACTTAATTGCTGGTATTTCTCCACAGCTGAGACTTCAACCCAAAGTAACTGTTTCACTAGGGTCAAAGAGAAAACAGCTGAAAACAAGATAGAACCATTGAGCCCATCTACAACAAAAATGGTCCCAGTTTCTTGGGCCACAGCACTGTATGGGTCTTTGACAAAGATCCAGAGGAGAAATCAAAGAAAGTAAAACAATCATGGGGAAGAATCAGCAGAAAAACTCTGGTAAAATGAATAACCAGAATAGATCAACCCACCCAAGGAAAGATATGGCAGGTGCAATTGAAGATTACATTCAAAAACAACTGGCTGAGATGTCAGAAATCGAATTCAGAATTTGGATGGCAAACAAGATTACCAAAATTAAACTAGGAATTCGAGGAGAAATTCAAAAGCTGTCTCAAGAATTAAAAAAAAAAAAAAAAATTAAAGACAAAATCACCAAAGACTTAGACACACTGAAGTAAGAATTTGCAGCACTCAAAGACCTGAAAAATACAGTAGAATCCCTCAGCAACAGAATGGAGCCAGCAAAAAAAAAAAAGGATTCCCGGCATTGAAGATAAAGCCTATGAACGCTCCCAAACTCTCAAAGAGAAAGAGAAATGGAGAGCAAAAATGAATCATTCTCTCAGAGAGCTCTGTGATAATTTGAAGAAGGCCAATATATGAATAATTGGAATTCCTGAAAATGATGAGATTGCTTCACTGAACACAGAGACACTTCTACATGAAATTATGAAAGAGAATTTTACAGACATGCCTAGAGATTCTGAAATTCAGATAGCAGACAGTTTCAGAACCCCAGCACGACTCAACCCCAATAAGACATCCCCCATGCATATCATAATTAACTTCAGTAAAATTAGTATGAAGGAGAAGATTCTCTAAGCTTCCAGGTGAAAGAAAGCCATTACATACAAAGGGAAGAATATTAGAATGACTGCAGACCTCTCTGCTGAAACTTTTCAAGCCAAAAGAGGGTAATCATGGACTTTTAATCTCCTAGAGCAAAATAATTTCCAACCCCGGATCCTGTATCCACAGAGTTTGATTTATGATAGATAAATTAAATATTTAATGACATTTCATATGTTGAAGACATTTGCCATAACCAAAACAGCTCTTCAGGATATTCTCAGACCTATCCTTCATAATGACCAACCCCATCCTATACCACAAAGGTAAACTCACTCAGAAACTTCTGATCAAACTCCAACTTCCACAATAGTGAAAAAATTCAAAATGCCTAGTGGACTTTTAAAAAATTTGATACCTAAAACTTCACCAGACTTATCATTATGCTCCATTAATGTGAATGGCTTAAACTGTCCTCTAAAGAGGCATAGGTTAGTGGACTGGATATAAAAATTCAGGCCAGATATTTGCTGCATATAAGAGTCACATCATAACTTAAATGACAAATACAGACTCAGGGTGAAAGGATGGTCATCCATATTTTAGGCAAATGGTAATCAGAAAAAAGTGGACCTTGCAATTTTATTTGCAGATACAATAGGCTTTAAACCAACAAAAGTAAACAAAGACAAGAATGGTTACTTCATATTTTTTAAAGGTAATACTCAATATGATGAGATTTCAATCATTAATATCTATGCACCCAACCAGAATGCACCTCAATTTATAAGAGAAACTCTAACTGACATGAGCAACATGATATCCTCCAGCTCCATAAAAGTCAAACATTTCAACACTCCTTTGGCGTATTGGATCGATCCTCCAACAAGAAGATGAACAAAAAATTTTAGATTTAAACCTAACCATCCAGCATTTGGATTTAGCAGATATCTACAGAATATTTCATCCCAACAAAACTGAATACACATACTTCTCATAGGCCCATGGAACTTACTCCAAAATTCAACACATCTTAGGCCACAAGACTATCCTAAGTAAATTTAAAGGAATAGAAATTAATGCATGCATCTTCTTGGATCACCATGGAATATAACTCAAGCTGAGTAACAACAGGAATCTGCAATCTCATACAAAAACACGGAAGTTAAAATAACCTTATGTTGAATCATAGCTGGGTCAGAGATGAGATTATGAAATAAATTACCAATTTTTTTGGAACAAAACGACAATGAAGACATGAACTATCACAAACTCTGGGACACTGCAAAGGCAGTTTTAAGAGAAAAATTTATAGCACTGCAAGCCTTCCTCAAGAGAACAGAAAGAGAGAAAGTTAACAACTTAATGGAACATCTCTAGCAACTTGAAAAGGAAGAACATTCCAACCCCAAACCCAGTAGAAGAAAAGAAATAAACAAAATTAGAGCAGAATTAAATGAAATTGAAAACAAAAGAATAATACAACAGATCAATAAATCAAGATGCTGTTTTTTTGAAAAGTTCAATAAAATAGATTAAACCTTTGGCCAACCTAATCAGGAAAGCAGAGTAATATCTTTAATCTCATCAACCAGAAACGATAAAAATGAAATAACAACAGACTCCTCAGAAATTCAAAAAATTCTTAATAAATATTACAAGAAACTTTATTCTCAGAAACATGAAAATCTGAAAAAAAAAAAAAAATTGACAGGTACTTGGAAGCACATCACCTTCCAAGACTTAGCCAGAATCAAGTGGAAATGTTGAATAGGCCCATATCAAGTTCGGAAATAGCATCAACCATACAAAACCTCCCTAGAAAGAAAAGCCGAGGACCAGATGGTTTCGCATCAGAATTCTACCAAACCTTTAAAGAGGAATTAGTACCTATATTACTCAACCTATTCCAAAAGGTAGAAAAAGAAGAAAGACTACCTGACATGTTCTATGAAGTAAACATCACCCTGATCCCCAAACCAGGAAAAGATCCAACAAGAAAAGAAAACTACAGACCAATATCACTAATGAATATAGATGCAAAAATATTCAACAAGATTACTAACAAACAAAATCCAGAAACACATCAAACAAATTATATATCATGACCAAGTCGGTTTTATCCCAGGGTCTCAAGGCTGTTTCAATATAGGTAAATCTATAAATGTAATACAGCACATAAACAACTTAAAAAACAAACCCCATATGATTCTTTGAATAGATTCAGAAAAAGCTTTTGATAACATCCAGCATGTTCTTCATGATAAGAACACTTTAAAAAATTGGTATAGAAGGGAAATTTCTTAATCTTATAGAGGCCAACTGCAGCAAACCCATAGCCAACATCGTATTAAATGGAGTTAAATTGGAATCATTTTGACTCAGATCAGGAACCAGACCAGGCTGCCCATAATCTCCATTGCTTTTCAACATTGTAATGGAAGTTTTAGCCACCACAATTAGGGAAGTAAAGGTGATAAAGGGTATACATATAGGGTCAGAAGAGATCAAACTTTCACACTTCGCAGATAATATGATTGTATATCTGGAAAACACAAGGGACTCTACTACAAAACTCTTAGAAGTGATTAAGGAATACAGCAGTGTCTCAGGTTACAAAATCAACATTCATAAATCTGTAGCCTTTATATACACCAACAATACTCAAGTTGAAAAAACAGTGAAGAACTCTATCCCATTCACAGTAGTGCCAAAGAAGATGAAATATTTGGGAATTTATATAATAAAGGACATGAAAGATCTCTATAAAGAAAAATATGAAACTTTAAGAAAAGAAATAGCTGAAAATGTTAACAAATAGAAAAACATACCATACTCATGGCTGAAAAGAATCAACATTGTTAAAATTTCCATACTAACCAAAGCAATATATAATTTCAACACAATCCCCATTAAAGCTCCACTGTCATACCTTAATGATCTCAAGAAAATTATACTTCATTTTATATGGAATAAGAAAAAAATTTGTATAACCAAGACATTACTCAGAAATAAATACAAATCAGGAGGAATCATGCTACAAGACTTCAGACTATCCTACAAATTGATAGTGATCAAAACAGCAAGGTATTGGCACAACAATAGAGAATTAGACGTCTGGAACAGAAAAGAGAATCAAGAGATGAATCCCACTACCTACAGTTATTTAAATTTTGACAAGTCAATTAAAAACATTCAATGGGGAAAGGATTTAAAAAATGGTGCTGGGTGAACTGGCTGGCAACCTGCAGAATTCTAAACTGGATCCACACCTTTCACCATTAACAAAGATAGACTCGCACTGGATTAAATGTTTAAACCTAAGACATAAAACTATAAAAATACTAGAGAAAATCACATCATAACAAAGATATTTGTACCAGAATGTTTATTGCAGCCCTATTCATAATTGCTAAGTCATGGAAAAAGCCCAAGTGCCCATTGATTTATGAATGGATTAATAAATTGTGGTATATGTACACCATGGAATATTATGCAGACTTAAAGAAAGATGGAGACTTTACCTCTTTTATGTTTACATGGATGGAACTGGAAAATATTCTTCTTTATAAAGCATCTCAAGAATGGAAGAAAAAGTACCCAATGTACTCACCCATACTTTGAAACTAGTTTAGGGCTTTTACATGAAATCTGTAACCCAGTTGCGACCTGAGAATGGGGGAAAGGGGGAGACGGAATGGGAGGGAAGAGGTGATTAGAGGGAGGGGTACTGGTGGAATCTCACCTGTGGTGCATCTTGCAAGGATATATGTAAAACTTAGTAAATGTAGAATGTAAATATCTTGGCACAACAACTAAAAAAATGCCAGGAAGGCTATGTAGACAGGTGTGATATAAATGTGTCAAAGGTTTTATGAAACTAGTGTATGATGCCCCATGATCATATCGATGTGCACAGCTGTGATTTAATTAAAAAAAATCATGATTGCCTCCAGAAATGCAGAAAAGGCTTTTGACAAAGGCAAAATAGCCTCTTGATAAAATATTTTAACAATATTAGATGAGGGAAAGCACCTGTTGCTCAGTGAGTAGGTCGCTAGCCCTATACATTAGGGGTGGAAGGTTCAGTCCCATCTCTAACTAGACTGCAACATCAACAAAAATTTTAGATGAGATGGGAACATGTTCAGGAGTATTAATGGAAGTTTCATATGAATGAATACATATAACGTGCTATATTCACAATGTGAAATATTTTTCAAATGTCAAAAAAATAAATTAAAAATTTTTGTTACAATAAAAATAAACCTTAAAATAATTATGATAAACGAGAAAGGCCACTTTTAAAAAGACCACACAGAGAATGACTGTACTGAGAAGAAAACATCAAATCAAGATTTATTTTCTGCTACGCGTAGGTGGAAATTATGGGAGGCTGATGGGGAAGTGATCATGGCTGCTAGTAGGTGTTGACATTTTTGGTGTTGGGGTAAGAAGATAAAGTTCTAAAATTGATTGTGATGATAACTTTAAAATTGTTTGATTGTACCAAGAAACACAGAATGATATACTTTCAAAGCGTGAACTACTTATTTCAGTGAAGCTACTATAAGATGTTTTGCAAAACTTGAGTTGCTCAGATTAAGCACAGCATAGGACATTTCCAGATCATGAGAACATTTGAAAGACAGTCAATCCTATATCTCTGCTTACACGAAAGTTACTATGAATGGTCATGGAAGGCACATTGTTCCACCCTACAGAAGTTGTTATTTTCTTTTTCCTTGACACAGAGTCTCACAACGTTATTCTGGGTAGAGTGTCCTGACACCATCCTAGCTAAGCACAATCTTAAATTCCTGGGTCAACAGATTGTATTGTCCCCGACAGCTTTGCATCTTGGAGTCCAGATGCTTCCACACAGTGCCCAGTTATTTTTGACCACCTGCTTCTGCTTCCACAGTTTTACCATTACATATGTGAGCCACCACTTCAGACTTTGAATTTGGGTTATATTTCAAACTATGATTGGTGTCCAGTGGTGGTGCTTCATGCCTGTCATCTTTCCAAAATACCTTACCCTGTCAGTTGTATTGTCTGATTTTGTAAATCGGAAAACAGGCTGAGCAATAGTGAAATCCTCAATTTGAAGAATAAAAAACAGCCAGATGCAGGTGCTTTGAGTCCCAGCTTAGGAAATAGGTTTACTTGACAAAAACACTAGAATTTTACTGTGAGATATAATACCATGGCCCTCTACTGAGGGAAATGAAACAAGACTCTATATCAATACATAAATGGTAGGGAACTTACCACTCATTTGTACTTTAACTAAAGATCTAGAGTTAAAATTTTTTCTCTAGATTACATGTCAACAAGAGAAATTTTTCTCTCACAGGGATATTGTTTTCTCAAAACTTCTATCAATCAAAATCATTGAATTTAATGTAATTCTAACCCTTAGATATTCTATCTTCTTTTAGTCATTGGAAATTGAACACAATAAATTCTTGACATAAATAAGGCTTGTCTTACACACACACAAAGATCCACCCTCCACCTTTTCTATTGAATTTATTCAATCTGGGCCAATATTGCCTTTCCCCAATCAGTCTGAATCCAGGGACCAGAAATCTCCAGAGAACAACTATATATCAGATAGACTGGCAATATCCTAACAATCCAATCTCAAACTGGTTTGTTCTGACTCATTGTTGCCCCCGGGAGGCCACAATGAGTATACTCCATATTTTATCTTCCTACTGATTCTCCTCTTTCCTTTTCTTTCTTTCTTTATTTATTTATTTATTTATTTATTTATTTATTTTTCATGAGACAGACTCTCATAATATTGCCCAGGCTACAGTGTTATGGCATAAGCCTAGACCACATCAACATCCAACTACTGGGATGAAGGGATTCTTCTAACTCAGCCATGGGAGTAGCTGGCACTGAAAGCTAAGTGTTTCTTTCCTTTTTTTTTTTTTTTTTTTTTTTTTTTCAGATGAGATTGAGCAACATTGTAATAACCCCTGTGTCAAGGAATCAAGTGCAAAATTTTTTCACCAGTCCTGGCATGGGGCTTAACTCTGTGGCACTGAGAAGCATAAATTCAAGAGGATAAGTTGATGTTAGCAGAATTTATTTCCTTGTGCTATAATGATACAAATGTATTTTTCTGTGGAAAACAAAGAATTCAGTCTACCTCATATATACTGTATAGGTGCAAGAAAAGTCTCGTTGCATACAAAATATTTTATGCATGTATCACAAATGGGATTTATTAGCAGGATTGCCAGTCTAACTCTATATGGGATAATCAACTAATAGAACACACTATATTAATAGAACAAATAAGAAAAAAAAGGGTCATCTGATAATACTTTTATTTTAATTTCAATTAATTCTGCTTTAATTTTAGGTATTTCTTTTGTTCTGCTGGGTATGGGGTTGGAATGTTCTTCATTTTACAGTTGCCTGAGCTATCCTATTAAGTTGCTGATTTTCACTCTTTCCATTCACTTGAAAAAGAACTTCAATGCTACAAATTCTCCACATAGGTCTGCCTTTGCAGTATCCCAGAGGTTTCTGGCAGTTCATGATTTCATTATTGTTTTGTTCCCAAAATTGAAAAATTATTTCTAAATTCTCATCTGTGACTCAACTATCATATAGCATAAAATCACGGTTTTTATGTCTTTCTATGAGTTTTCAGATTCCTGTTGTTACTGAGTTCAACTTTTATTCTGTGATGGTCTGAGAAGATACAAAAAATAATGTTTATTTTTTATAATTTTCTGAGTTTAGCCTTGTACTTAATATATGATCAATTTTTGAGGATGTTCCTTGCAATGATAAGAATTAGTATTCAGTTTTTTTTAGGATGAAAAGTTCTGTAATGTCTGTTATGTCCAAATGTTGAATTGTTTACTTTACGTCTCAACTTTCTTTGCTTAGTATCTCATTGGAGGATGTATCCAACACAGCCAAATGGGTGTTAAAATCTGCAGAAATTATACTGCTGGAGGATATCAACTTGCTCATGTCAGTGAGTCTCTCTTATAAATTGAGCATTCTGGTTGGGTGTAATTGAAATCTCATTATGTTGAGTGTTACCATTATCAAATATAAAGTGAGTATTCTTATCTTTTTTTATTTTAGTTGGCTGAAAGCCCATTGAATCTGCAAATAAAATGTTAACACCTGCATTTTTCATATTGCCATTTGCCTGAATTACAGATGACACATCCCTTCAACTTGAGTCTATATTTATCTTTTAAGATAGGATGAAATATTTTATGCAGCAGAATAATGGCCTGAGTTTTGTATCCAGTCAGCCAACCTGTGCCTATTTATAGGTCAATTTAAGCCATTCGCATTAATTGAGATTAGTTATTAGCGTGGTATTATTTTGGGTGTTGAATTTTTTAAGTCCAGTGGACTTTTTAATTCTTCTTCCCACTGTGGAAGTTGAGTTTTAAATAAAAATTTCTCATTGAGCTTATTTTTGTGGTAAACCACTGTGATGGTCATTGTGAAGAATGGGTCTGAGAATATCCTGAGAAGCTGGTTTAATTCTTGCAAATTTCTTCCACATGTGAATATAATTATAGTATTTAATTTTGGCATCATAAAAGAAACTCAGTTTAGCTGAACACAGGATTTCTTTTAGGAGATTGAAGGTAGATAAACATCCTCTTCTAACTTGAAAAGGTTCAGCAGAGAAATCTGTAATTGTAACATTCTTCCCAAGGTAGAATATGGTTTTCTTATGTCTGGCTGCTGGCAGTATTTTCTTCTTATGTTATCCTTGGTGAAGTTAATTATGTCTGGGAGATACTTTATTTAGGTTGATTCCTACTGGGGTTCTAAAACTGTCTACTATCTGAATTTTAGCCTATTTTGTGATGTTTGGGACGTTCTAGTAGATTATCTCTTGGAGAGGAGTATCTGCACCATTTGAAGCAACCTCATAGCCTACAGGCTTTCCTATAAAAATAATATTATTTTTTGTGGAACTATCCCAGAGCTCTCTCAGACAATGATCCATTTTTTCTCTCTACTTTTCTTCCTCTTTGTATATTTGAGAGCATTCAAAAGTTTTCCCTTTGCTGTAAGAAATTCTGTATTTTGCCTGCTCCATTCAGTTACTAAGAGATTCTTCTGTATTTCTCATACCTTGGAAGGCTGCAACTTCATTTCTCAATGTGTCAAAAGCTTTTATAATTTTGTCTTTGAATTCATAGAATTATTGAGGCAAGTTTTGAATTATTCCTAAAATTTGAAATTTCAACTTTTCTTCCATGCTGTTAATCTTATTTGACACCCAAATTCTAAATATGATTTCTCATATCTCAGCTATGTGTTTATAAATGAAATAATCCTTTTAGTCTGGTTTGGTATTCCTTGGGTGATATTATCTCTTCTGCTTATTTATGTTGCCAGAGTTTTTCTAATGAATCTGTCCCATGATTGTTTTTACTGTTTGGCTAGATGAGCAGGTTAAGTGAAATTCAATTTCAGGCTTCGGGGGTTCTGGTAGACCAGCCCTTTAAAAAAAAAGCTAAGACTAGTGACTGCAGCTTTTCTTCTACAGCTTGTACAGGGCCTGTAGTGTAATACATCCTGAAATACTGGAGACCTTCTTGTTTTTGTTGGCCTAGGTGGCTATTTATTTTATTCAACTATTTTTCATTAAACCTACTGAATCAGACACTCTGGGTTGAAGTTCCTGCAGTAAGGTGCTCAAGGGGTTTGCAACTGACTGAGACACAGGGAGATCTAGGTATTTTTTTTTGCCAGGCTGCCACACTATCTTGACAGCGTTCAGGGGGAGCTGAAGCCTGACAACCTGGGGTGCTTCACAGAAGCTGGGGAGT
>CAUYPK010091055.1:0-36323 GCA_963574355.1 Loris lydekkerianus
GTTTTTCACCCTACCTTCTTCCCCTGCTACCCTTATTTACCCTTCACCTTTGGGCCCTGTATCCCAAGAAAAAGGTTAGAGGCAGTTAAATCAGGCCAAGGTCCAATATCACCAGCTCATTAACCAAGAATCTAACTATTATTCTTCACCGCCCTCCATAGCACCAATGACGGGTAAGATTCTCAAAGCGGGGACAACCTAAGACAGGATATGGAGAGGCTGCAAGGTGGATTACATTCATAGTACCCAAAGATGGGTAAGATCACTCTGCATTCAGTCAACCTAAGACAGGGACCAAACCATTGATGTTTGTATCCCCATGACGGGTAAGACTGAAACTGCATGAGCAGGCAACCTAAGACAGGGGCTATGTTTTTCCGCCATACAAAAAACAAGAGGGAATTGTTGGGCCCTGCCATGTGCCTGAGGCCTAGTGCAACTTCCCGAGCCTGACTAGAAGCAGATCCATCGAGCTACTTCTGCGTGGCAATGACTCAGCAAGGCCCGGCCTGAAACTGCCTCTACCTAGATACAGCCAATGTGGTACCATGCCACTGGCCCGACCCTGTCACTCACCTCTTCCCCCGCCTTCTTTCCCTGCCCCTTCTCCACAATAAAAAAATAAATTCAAAAATAAATAAATTAATTAAAAAAAAATAATAATAATAATAATTACTTAATTTTATGCTTTAAGCCATTGCAGAAGCTAGGTTTTGTCCTTAGGTTTTGAGGTGTTTACTTTGTTGGTGGTCTATTGTGATGGTTATTGCGCAGACTAGGTCTAAGTATTTCCTGTAGAGCTGGTCTTGCAGCAATTCTCTTCGTATCAGTAAAAGATTTGATTTCTACATTGATTTGAAAGCTTAGTTTAGTAGGATACAGAATTCTGGGCTGAAAATTGTTTTGTTTAGAAGATTAAAGATAGCTGACTTTTCTCTCCTAGCTTCAAGAGTTTAAGCTGAGAATGGCTGTCATGCTGATGGATCTACCCGTGTAGGTCAATTAGTGCTTGTTCTTGCCACTTGCAGAATTTTGTCTTTCATCTGGACTTTGGACAGGTTCATTACAATGTGTTTTGGAGATGCTCTGTTTATGTTGAGACATTCTGGGATTTGATACCTCTCTAAAAGGAATGTCAGAATCTTTGATGATACTTGGAAATTTTCATTTCTGACATCTTCAGTTGAACTCCCATTTCTTTGGTATGTTCTTCTTCCCCTTCTGGGATGTCTATAATTCATATATTTGAATGGGAAGTCCCATAATTCTGAGTAAAGTTAGCTTTTTCTCTCTTCTTTTCTACCTCTTTAATTATTTAAATTTACTTGCTAACTTAAGCCTTTCCAAGGCATCTCCAGTGAGTAGTCCAGTTCAAGAACAAAAAACTATGGAACAGCTCTTTCCTGTCTCTAGTTGTCTGTTGGAATGTCAGCTGGCCTCTGCCTGTACTGAAGCACTTGCCTTCTGTGCTGGTCCTTCTCAGCTTCTCACCTCTGTGTCAGCTCCTGGAGTCCCCAACTGCTTCACTGTGTCCCCTGAATGCCAAGAATGGTGTTTCTGGGCAGGATCCCCCAGCCAGAAATGGCTGGAGTCCTCTCTCCCCTGTCTCACTGTGTTTGGTAGGTAAAGGATGCCTCTAATCTGACATCTTGCTCCTTCCTCCTCTTCTCTCTCTCTCTCTCTTTTATTAAAGACAGAATTTCACTTTATCACCCTCAGTAGAGTGCCGTGGCATCACAGCTCACAGCAATCTCCAACTCCTGGCTTTAGGTGATTCTCTTGCCTCAGCCTTTTTTCAAGCAGCTGGGACTACAGGCACTTGCAACAACGCCTGGCTATTTTTTGTTTTTGTTGCAGTTTGGCCAGGGCTGGGTTTGAACCCACCACCCCCAGAATATGGGGCTGGTGCCCTACTCATTGAGCCACAGGCGCTGCCCCTCTTTTCTCTTTTTAACATGTTTATTGAGTGCTGGCCCTTAAGAACTCAACTTTATACAGTGATCCCATTCTAACACATCATCTTCTGTGGTCCACGTTCTCATCTCATATTTCAATGTGTTGAAATCTAAGATTAGTACATCCCTGAGAACAGATACAGTCTCAGCTTATGGGCTTGCTATCTACTTCTCTCTTGTTTCCTGTCATTTTCATTTTCCTGGTACATTTAAAGAATGTTACAAGAAACTCTATCATCCTCTTTGCTCCTTATATTCTCAGCAAACAGAAGTCCACCTCTACTTGGAATTTATTTTTGTGTATATTCTGAGAAGGTGCCTATTTTTGCTTCTTGTTATCTATTTACCTATGCTAACCAGTCTTACTGCTCTGTTCTTCTATATATTTTTTTCTTTTTTTTTTTATTATAGATAAAAATATGCACCATAGATGTGGCCCAACCCATCACCCTCCCTCCACCCAAACCTCCCCATATTTTTAACTGAAATAACCTCTAGTTAAAATTTACTAATGAGATTTTCTCTCTTTCATGTTAAATCTTTTTAAAACTTACTAATTACTGTAATCTATGAGATTATGAATTATGAATTCCTTTTGGATAAATGTACAGAAAAATTCCTTTGCTTAGCTGCTAGACTAATGAATTCTCTATATTTTACCTCTGTAAATCAGAGTGACCGATGCTAATGCACCCCAATTTCTTATGACAAGGAAACTATTTTATTCTTCAAACCACATTGGCATATCTATTTACATCCTCCATAACCCTAACCTTTTCTCCCCTCTACCTTTCATCAAAACGTTGTTTCTTATGGGCTCTGCCTAAAACACCCAGAGTTAAGAAGAAGATGTCTGTTAAGAGAAGAATATATTTCTTACTTGGAATATTTGCATTTCAAAAGCTGCCTCCAATAGTGGTAAGTATCTTGAATTGAAGAAATTTTCAGCTTTCTGTGAGAGGGTTTTCAGGACCCCTCAGGTGTCCTCACATGTGAGGCTCTTGGATAGGTCAAACACAAAAAATGTAGTTGTGTGTGTGTGACTGTCTTGGGAAAAACAGCTAGAAATTGACTTTCTGTCTCATCTTTATGATAACCCATAAGTAGAATTGCTTTCTGAAGTGATTAAATTTGTCATATTTGGGGCATAGGGTTGGCTAATAGGTGTCAGAGAATAATTTCTCTAATCATTGACAGGCTGTTTATTAATGCAACTGGCAATGACCAGGCTGGTGAAACAGTCTATGCATGATTCAAATGTATACTGATATCTCATTAGGTCCAGATGTTCATATTCCTAGATAAAATCTTGACACTGGAGCCCAAATCAATATTGTGCTTTAAGACTGAAATCCTCAAATTCAGCCCTTATTATTTCTACTCCATTGAGAAAATGTGCATCTCATCTCTTCCCTGCCTCCAATGCTCTCTAAATTGCAAGGAGAACAGTTTAAAAACAGTTGAGTAGAATAGGAATGTATTTGAAACAGTGATTTTAGGCCTTAGCAAGACTCAGGAGGTCAAAAAATATTAGTCCTCTGAAGCCCTTATTATCCACAGTTGAGCTATGGTGTTAAAACAGAGAAATAATTCCGGAAGAATTTATTTGAAAAAGATACAGGGAATAATCAGAAATTAGCAATAAGTATGATGATTAGGTCAGTTGTTTACAGGTCACAGAATTTTTTTTGTGAGCCAGAGGAAACGAGTCCCAGGCTTGATTCACTAAGTAATTATTGTTATTCAAAAAGTTTGATTTGGAGTTCATTTTTAAACAAATGTTTATAAAGAGTCTTCCTCTTCAATCTAGTAACAATTGAAGAGCAAGCAGGGATAATTGCAGTAGACCTATACCTATGCTCTGGCTTCTGGTCCTGGGTTACTGCATCTGAAGCTATTCTGAGCTCTTAGGCCTAAAATGCCTGGCCCAAGGATTGGCTTCACCACTGTCACCATCACAGCTAGTTCTATATTACCTTGTTAGAACAGTCATTATTGAAGTAAAAAACAATAGATGCTGGCATGGATGTGGCAAAAATGGAATGCTTATACACTGTTGGTGGGAATGCAAATTAGTGCAACCTTTACAGAAAACAATATGGAGATTCCTCAAATAAATAAAAGTAGATATCATGAATGGATTAATAAATTGTGGTATATGTACACCACAAAATATTATGCAACCTTAAAGAAAGATGGAGACTTTACCTCTTTCATGTTCACATGGATGGAGCTGGAACATATTCTTCTTAGTAAAGTATCTCAAGAATGGAAGAAAAAGTATCCAATGTACTCAGCCCTACCATGAAACTAATTTATAGCTTTCATGTGAAAGCTATAACCCAATTATAACCTAAGAATATGGGGATAGGGGAAAGGAAGGGGAGGGTAGGGTAGAGGATGGGTGGAGGGAGGATGATTGATAGGACCACACCTACGTGCATCTTACAAGGGTACATGTGAAACTTACTAAATGTAGAATATACATGTCTTAACACAATAATTAAGAAAATGCCAGGAAGGCTATGTTAACCAGTTTGATGAAAATATTTCAAATTGTATATAAAACCAGCATATGGTGCCCCATGATTGCATTAATGTATACAGCTATGATTTAATTTTTAAAAAAGTATTTTAAACAATCAACTTAGTTTGCATTGTATTCGTATTTTGCTACTAATTTTCTAGGGCAGATTAGATCCTATGTTTTATCATTCTGGTACAATCTGATTGTGATAAATTACTCACAATGATTTAAATCTGGTTACTACCATCAAATTAATATTTTGTTTGGGATTGTATTGGCTATATAGATCAATTTGAGGAGAATTGATTTGTAGATTTCATTATATATATGTATTAAAAATATATTGCTAAATTTACCCACAAATAGTTCAAGCTTTGTATGCTATTATAATCTATTTATTTTCAACTTGTTTATTGCTAACATAAATTCAGTTCATTCCATTGATGTTTGTATATTGTGGCCTTGATAAATTCACTTACTAGTTCCAGCAGTATTTTGTAAATTTCATTTTACCCTTTCAGACAAGACTAAAATTTTAATGTATTAATGCTCAATACTGAAGGGGATGCAAGGAAACTGTGTTTGGAAATATGAATTATTAAAATGTTTTTTTTAAAGTGTTTTAAGAGGTCTATTAAATTTTAAATTAAAAGATACAAAAACAGGCACAATGGCTCATGCCTACAATCCTATAGCTTTGGGAGGCCAAAGCAGGAAGATTAACTGAGCCTGGAAGTTCAAGACCACCCCGGGCACTATAGTGAGACTCTATCCCTACAAAAAAGTTTTCTAAAAATTTAGCCAGGAGTGATGGTGCATGCATTTGTAGTGCCAGCTACTCAGAAGGCTGAAGAAAGGGAAATGCTTGAGTACAGGGGTTCAAAGTTACAGTGAGCTCAAAGTTACAGTGAGCTATGATTGCACAATTGCACTCCAATCTGGGAAATAGACTGAGATGCTGACTCTTAAAGAAAAAAATATATACACACACATATACAGGGTTGCGTGTATGTGTATGTGTGTGGGTAGAAAGAGAGAGAGAGACAGTCTTATCTCAGCAATCTCACTCACTGCCAGTATAAGAATTTATTTGCAAATATGTTGATTGCAGTCTTCATGTGTAAGGGTGGAAGCCTGGAAATGAAGTGAATGATCACCAACAGGTGAGTGGTTAAAAGGTGGTACATCCCTCTATGTTTAAGCTGCATGGGATAGGTTTCTTAGACTAACAGTAAAAAACTATTTCATCAAAAGACTATATAACACCAAAATAATATTTTATTTCCAGATGTGATTATATATTTGCTGAAAACTAAAAAAGTTTAGATCTTTTCTTCTTCAGTAGAACCATTTTTCTAGAGCTTTGTCTTCCTATGAAAAAAGTCATCCACAGTCTGCAAAACAAATATTCAGTCCTTTCAGATTTGCATAATGGGCATGCAGCTACAGATACTCAATATCTCTTCTTCAACTGCCAGAAAATTCTAATAATTTATGCAACAGAACTCATTCGATGTATTTATTTAACCTACTACTCACTTTTTAAAAACTTGGTTGTTTATCGCTCCTCTATTATTTCCTTGCAAAATAAAACAAACAAGAAAAAACGAAGATACATTATCTTGATAGAGATTATCAGATTACCACAATTTCTACCTATCTCTTTCCACCATGTTCTTTTATACATACCTTCAATATGGGATGCAATATGAAATTATTCATTGGATCACTCCATATCACATTAAGCATCTATTCGTATAGCTATTAGACTTTATTACCCCTTGGAGAAATGCACAAATACTTTTGTATGACAAGTGAAAGTAAAAAAGGTAAAGGGGTATTATGGTCAGATCTTCTGCAAGCCCATCAACGACGTACTGTGATTATCTTCCTAAGACTTGACATATGAGAGAAATAATTTACAGCAGATTCTTGGAACAACTACTATTCTAGAGGACCTGGCAGAGATAAAAACATACAAAGACATAAAGAGGTTCAAAAAGTCAACCACTGTTGCATAGTCATTAAACAGAGAGAATATGGCTTAAGCTCTTACAAAAAATTATTTCAAGCATCAGATGAAGAAGGAAGACAGAGCAGTAACAAAATGCTTCAAATAGGGCTTCAAGCTGGTGTTGTCTGGCTTAGTTAGAGAGGAACATACAGCATGCACTGAGGGAAACAGATGATTATTTGATTCTTCTTCTATTTAAAAAAATCTATAATTATAGTAAAGCCCTTTTTATTTTTTCTTTACCTAATACCCCCTTGCCTGAAATTTTCTTAATCTGCTTGCAGTGTCTTGAATTCCTACAATTAAAGTCACTTCTCAGAAATATTTTATAATATTTCCCCCATACTTTGGCATGAACCAAAGAGTTTATGTAGTAATTAACTGCAAATTAGTGTTAACTTAATTATTTAGTATCTTAGTTACTAGTGCTAAGTTACCTTCTTCAGCAATCCCAACTATAAGGTGTCCTTTCTTAGAAATATCAACTGATAGCCAGGCGTTGTGGTAGGTGCCTGTAGTCCCAGCTACTCAGGAGGCTGAGCCAGGAGAATTGCTTGAGCCCAAGAGTTTGAGGTTGCTGTGATCTATGATGCCATGGGACTCTACCAAGGGTGACAAAGTGAGACTCTGTCAAAAATAAATAAATAAATAAATAAATAAATATTAACTGTATTGGGCTAATATGCAAGGTAATCCTTCAATCTAATCAACAAAGATATTAGTTTGGTGCTTGCTATAAAGGAAATCTACAATTAAAATTTTGTTGAGTGTTCTCATACATTTAATTAGTATAACTAGCTAATTTCAATAAGTATGATTATTTAAAAATAAATATTTCCTTAAATATATTGCAGGTTATACTCACAACTCTTCAACCCTTCATTCATTCAGAAATCAAGTCCCAAATAAATACTTACTAAAAATCAGTATATGAAGTCTGACAATTAATTTCATGAACTCATCCTAGAAAAATTGCTGCATACCTCATTGATGAATATCATTACTGTCAAAGTACTCCTCTTGGGAAGCTATCCACCAACACCAGTGCCTAGTCCATCCTTCAGAGCAATTTTGGAACTCTTTTTCTGGAATGACCATCAGAGCTGTTGTCATATGGCACCCAAAAACATGCCACAACAATAATGAATGCCACTCAGCAAGACACATGTGAACACAAACACATCTGTGAGACACAGATATACCAAGGTTATGCAACCTTACTGAGTTGTTTGTACAGTGCTGCCAATGCAAGCACATGGTGACAAGTTCAGGAACTTAATTATCTGACCTGATACAAAGATAGCTCTGGTGGTCATTCCAGAAAAATAATTCTAAAACTGCTTTGAAGGGTGGACTAGGTGCAGGTATCAGTTCACAGCTTCCCAAAGGGAATCCTCCAAACGTGATCATAGCAATATTCAGCAATGAGGTATATAGCACTTTTTCTAGAATGGGTTTGTAAACTTGTCAGACCTGGTATTTTGCCTATAATAGTCATAAGAACTTAATGAAAGTATTATTTAGAGTATTAGTTGTATACAGGAAAACAAAATTTGGTAAAGAATGGCAAAAACAAATAAATAAGATAGATTTTTTTTTTTTTTTTTGAGACAGAGTCTCACTATGTCACCCTTGGTAGAGTGCTGTAGCATCACAGCTCACAGCAACCTCAAACTCTTGGGCTTAAGCTATTCTCTTGCCTCAGCCTCCCAAGGAGCTGGGACTCACAAGCATCCGCCACAATGACTGTCTATTTTTTGGTTGTAGTTGTCATTGTTGTATGGCAGGCCTGGGCTGGGTTTGAACCTGCCAGCTCCAGTGTATGTGGCTAGTGTCCTTAGCGACTGAGCTACAGCCGATAGATAGATTCTTAAAATCAGCCTTCACCCTACCCAACCTATTGAAAATAGAATCGTGTATGCCGCAAATTTAAAACAGGATGCCTTAAAGGAATTTTTTCTAAAAATTATATGTATTATAAATATTTCAACAAGAAAATCCTACAAGGAATCTAGTTTTGGTGCCCATAGCTCAGTGAGTAGAGTACCAGCCACATACACAGAGGCTGGCAGGTTTGAGCCCAGTCCAGGCCTGCTAAACAACAATGACAATTCCAACCAAAGAAAAAATAGCCAGGTGTTGTGGTAGGTACCTGTAGTCCCAGCTACTTGGGAGGCTGAGGCAAGAAACTCACTTAAGCCAAGAGTTGGAGGTTGCTGTGAGCTGTGACATCACAGCATCTACTGAGGGTGACATAGTGAGATTCTGTCTCCAAAAAAAAGAATAGGAATCTGTGACTGTCTTTGGGCTGTCAAAGCAAAGACTATCCAGAGTAAAGAGGTGAAGGATGATGATTACAGCTCATTTCTAGAATGGTAACTTTGGTACATGCTTTTGAATCAAGCTGTCAACATCCCCAACTACACAAGTCAGACTTTAAAATTACTTCCACTGAACACAAAAATTTAATCAAATTACTTTGAATGTATGGTTTTTTTTTTTTTTTCTTGAGCCCGAGCCTCAAGCTGTCGCCCTGGGTAGAGGGCAACAGCATCACAGCTCACAGCAACCTCCAACTCCTTGGAGTTGCTCAAGCAATTCTCCTGCCTCCACCTCCCAAGTAGCTGAGACTACAGGTGCCCGCCACAACACCCAGCTATTTTTTGGGTTGTAGCCATCATAGTTGTTTGGAGGGCGGACTGGATTGGAACCCGCCAGCTCACGTGTATGTGGCTGGCGCCTTAGCTGCTTGAGCCATAGGCGCAGAGCCTGAATGTAAGCTTTTAAAGGAATTGTTTAGTAGATGATCTGTATAACAAGAAATGCACCTGTCTAGTCAATTATTGAAAAAAGGAGGAAAAAGATACCAACAACAATAGGTTTGTGTCTGTTTCAACGTCTCAAAGACTTTAAAAATCAAGCTCTTGGCTAATGCCTAGGCACCTCTAGCCAACTCCATAGGATCTACTTTACTATTTCTTGGGGGCACCAGGGAAGTCCCTCAGTAGCAGAGTCTAAATGGCCATTTGTTGTCCCTGCCACATCTCTTGCTGGAGTCATCATCCACGGCTGCATACACAGACAGATGTGCTGCCAAGGATTGACATTAGGGATGAACTTGGTCAAGATCAACTCATTTGGGTGGATACATTACAGTGTTCTGCACACACAAGCATACCGCAGAATGACAAATTCAACTGCTTTCACTTTGCTTTCACACAAGGGTGTTCTCTTGTGTATTTTCTATTTTTGTTTATGTAATAATTTCTTCCACATTGACTGGGTTCTAAATTTATATGAATTTGGTAGCGTCTCTGAACTTTGTGTTTCTATATTACACACCTTGTGTCTGTTACTACTATTGTGGTTATACACTCTCTGGTTTTTAAAGACTCAAAGATAATTACTGTAAGTCATTTTCAGCAGCTCTGTTTAAAATATTTCATCAGCAAAAACTCAGCAAGTGTAACTTTCACTTAATATTCAAGGCTCTCAAAATCCTTAAAGATCTTTATACTTAAACGATACGTTAAAAAATAAAAACAGTGGCACTTTGCTGTTGTTTTTTGGAGGCAGGGTCTTACTCTGTTGCTGAAGTTAGAGTGCAGTGGTATCATCTTAACTCACTGCAGCCTCAAACTCCTGAGCTTAGAGATCCTCCTGCCTCAGCCTCCTGAGGAGATGCCACTACATCTAGCAAACTTTTTAATTTAGTTATGCTTCCCAGGCTAGTTTCAAACTCCTGGTCTCAAGTGTTCCTGCCACCTTGGACTCCCAAAATGCTAGGATTACAGGCAGGAGCCACTACACCTGGCCTATAAGAGCACCTTTCTTAACTTCAACCACATTTGGAAGAAGCCAAGAAGAATTAGTCTGAACTGCATCTCTTGATTATTACTGAAGTTACTTCATTGTTGAAACTAGAGAAAATTAGTCTGAGATTTGAAAAAGAGCAAATAATTTCTTCCAAATTCTTCACAATGACTAGATTAAGTTGAAGGAAAGAAAAAGAAAGAAAGAAGAAGGAAAGAGAAAGAAAGAAAAGGAAGGAAGGAAAGAATAAAGGAAGGGAGGCGGGAGGGAGGGGGAGAGAGCGAGACAGAAAGAGGGAGGGAGGGAAGAATGGAGGAAGGGAAAAGGAAAAAAAAAGGAAAGGAAAGGAAAAGAAAATCCAGAGAAACAAAAACATTATTTTAGCATAGTAGAAAGACAGTAGCACACACAAATCCCACATTCACCTCTACTGGGTGAGTGTGTTTTATTCAACTACTTAATATCACTACATTTCAATTTCTTTATGTATAAAAGGCAGATGACACCTCCTCATGGCATTGTTGCAAGGATGACAGCATGAAGGTTGAACTCTGCTACTTGGTATACAGAATATACTCAATACGCAAGTGGCATCAGTATCCAGATAGTCTTTCTGCTTGTGATATGGACAGTGGTGATGTGCCAGAGCAGGGTACTTAACTGTGTAGAAAGACTGACTTCTACTGGCATGGTGATGGCGTGGTCATAAGAATGAAGACCTAGAACTTTCTATCCCTTTGTGAAACTCAGTGGGAGCGCTGTGAGCTAAACTTGAGGATAGTGATGGGGAGAGTAACACAGCTGGACCACGTGGTGTAGAAGACAGAGCACATCCAGGCCCTCCTCCTCCCCATCCCAGTAAACCCGAGAAACCAGTGCCCCCTAGTGTGAGCTTTGTGCCTGGGGTTTGAAGCAGTGAGGCTCTCCCACAACAGATCCCAGTAGGCATACCCTGCAGTGGCTGTCCCCATATCACACTTGTGCCCTGCCTTCATTTCTTCACCGCCCCCCTGCCTTTTCACCCACCGCAGAGAAGCACCTTTACCGAACATTCAAATGTACAGGTGCATTCAGAACCTAAGTTCCACAACTTTGGAAATGATCAAGTCGTTGTGTTATTTCTTCCTTGAGGGAAGGTTACCTCAGTAAACCACACAGCAAAGATGGAACGTGAATCACAACACACATGGGAACAAATGTCCATATATGAAGGCAAATGGCATCACGACAACTCCAGAGGCTAGCAGTTTCTGGGCTTCAAAAGTAGAATAACTTTTTTTTTTTTTCCTTAACTCAGCAAACCACAGCTACTGCTGTGGTTGGTGTGCAGCTAAAGGCCACAGCTCTCCTATCACGTGACTCACACAGAGCCAGAGTTCTTCCAGACAGCAGGTGTTAACGGTCCCTGAGAACCACTCTTTAAGAGATGGTAGCTTTCATCCCAGAGTGATAGACTTTTGAAATTGAAAGGAACACGTTTCCCAGAAAATCACTATCAAAGTTCAACAGAGACTTCAGTACACCCACAGAACACAATTTACCCACCATTTATCCTCACCGAGCACCTATTGTGTACCAGGTACTACGCACCTGCCCATCTTTGTCTGTTAAAATCTTGTTATTCATTTAAGTTTGGGGCAATTATCACTTTCCTAGAAAGCCCTTTCCTCCCTTCCCTAAGCCAAATCGTCAAATCCTCCTTTTATCCATTCTGGTAATACTGTGTCTCTCCTCCAGGGCTCTTAACCACACTGAATTTCACATTATTGACATACTGTTTGAGTAACTGCAAGCACCACGAGGCATGGACTGTGCCTGACTTCGGTCTCCGCTGTAGCCACAGTGCCTAGAAGGCATTCCTGTACAGTATTTGTTCTAAAATGCAGGTTTTTTTAGTGCTGCAATCTTACATGCTGTTAAGGTAACGTTCAACTGACATGGTTTAGGGATAAAATAAGAAATAAAGTATGTATTTCCTCCTTTGGGAGACAAATTATCCACACCAATTGCCCTGATAAACCAATTTTCTAAAAGTAAATGAATAAATAACCTTGATTTGTGCCATGTACTAAATTTCATACTGCAAATGCTCATACTATATCTGATTTTAAACCACCAACAGGAAGGCTCTGATCCTGACCCAGGAGAAAGTGCACACAACCGGCTGTCACGAGCTAGTCTGAACTGGCGCTAGCATACCACTGCCTCACACCCACGGATATTCTTAAATATTGCATTGCTGCTCTGGTTTATCGTAACTATAGACACAAGAGCAGCCTGCAACACCTTTTGTCTTCCGGGTGATGTGTAATTAAGGACACCATGAAATAAAGCCACCTACAAATGATTCACCAGGAAAAGCCAACATCGTTGGAAATGCAATGTTAATTTTTTATATCTGCATTGGATTGAAATTATCATTGGGATCCCATTTGATGAAACATTAATTCACATTTGAACTCTGGAGAAAAAAAAATGACCTGAGAACAGGGGTTGAAATGAAATGAGATTTGAGAACATTTATTGATGACTGAAATAATAATGTTTACTCTATAAATTATTGTCTGGGCCAGAGAATGAATAGCCAAAAAACCAGATTAATAAGTCACAACAAAGGGTGGCCCCTGTGGCTCAAAGGAGTAGGGCACCAGCCCCATATACCGGAAGTGGCAGGTTCAAACCTGGCCCTAGCCAAAAACTGCCAAAATATATATATATATATATATATTTATTTATTTATTTATACATATATATGTATAAATATATATATATATACACACACACATATAAGCCACAACAAAATGATTTAACGAACTTCAAGTACACATTTTTTTCCCTGAACACTACTCCTGAAATTCTACCATTAAAGGTGCTGTTTTCTGATTTTTTAAAAACTTCTTAGGGGGAGGGAGGAAAAGAGTTGGGTAAATTCCCACTCCATAG
Organism: Loris lydekkerianus; assembly: GCA_963574355.1. Taxonomy (NCBI): domain Eukaryota; kingdom Metazoa; phylum Chordata; class Mammalia; order Primates; family Lorisidae; genus Loris; species Loris lydekkerianus. The sequence continues at coordinate 13,253 of CAUYPK010091055.1, forward strand.
GTCCATCGCACAGGTCTCTTGCACTCTTCTTGGGTGAAGGACACCGCTGCAAGGTGGACTTTAACCTGACAAAAGCAAACTATACAACCTAGTCCTGTGTACCCCCGTGTTAACGTGAAATTAAAAAAATATATTAGGTGGGTGGCACCTGTGGCTCAGTGGGTAAGGTGCCAGCCCCATATACCAAGGGTTGTGGGTTCAAACCTGACTCTGCCGAACTGCAACCCTCCACCAAAAAAAAAATAAATAAATAAAAATAATAATAAAATAAAAATAAAATAATATATATATATTAGGGCTTTAAAGCCACTATAAAAGTGAATGTGCCCCAGGGATAGCTACCACTTTAACCCTTTATTAGCCAACACCTTCACTACAAAGGAGAATAAGAGCCAGTAGAAATAGGCTTGGTGGGCCCCAATAGACAGGAGCAGGGGTACTGGAAAAAAAATTAGAAATTTGCATAAACACATTATCCACTTCGAGTTATTTATTTATTTGTTTAAGCCAAACCTAGCCAGCTACTTCTTTTTAGGATCTTGCAATGCCTAGTATTTTACTTTTCATTCATATACTTGGGCTAACATTTATTGAGCAATTACATTTATTGAGAAAATGCATAGAGGCCAGGCATAAGATATGAAAGATGGTTAGCTTTAGCCCCAACTTGCCCTCAGATATAACAAAAAATTAACATTATTCGGAAAGCAAGCAGGTGGGAGGGGGCAGGAGAGGAGGGGTAAATTCATGTGTAACAGGCACGGTGCACACTATCTGGGTGACGGTTACACTTATAACTCTGACTCAACTATACAAAAGCAACTTATGTAACCACAACATTTATACCCCTGTAATATTCTAAAATTTAATAAAACAAAAAAGAAAAAAAGTTTTACCTTTAATAAATGTAGTGGATGCACAAATATTTACCATAAATGCATAAAAGAAAGCTATACCCTTTAACGCTTTTTAAGAAAAGTATCAGTATTGAAAGTTAAATCACAAAGAAATTTCAAATTATTTTCATATGAGGCTGGGTGTGGTGGCTTCTGGGAGGCCGAGGCAGGTGGATTGCTTAAGTTCAGGAGTTCAAGACCAACCTGAGCAAGAGCCAGACCCAGTCTCTACCCAAAATACGAAAATTAGCTGGCTGTTGTATTGGACACCCCCAGTCCCAGCTACTCGGGAGGCTGAGGCAGGAGGATCATTTGAACTCAGGAGTTTGAGGTTGCTGTGAGGTAGGCTGAAGCCACTGCACTCTACCCAGGGCAACAGAGTGAGATTCAGTCTCAAAAAATAAAAATTATTTTTTCGTTCAGGAATGCTTGAACTTTCAAATATGGAAAACTGACCCTTAAGTATATCTATATTAAAACTAACGCCTTTAACATATTTTGAAAATAAAGTTGGTTGATCTATAAAAAACATTTAATATTTACTAAATAAAAGTACCCAAAACCAGTTATCTAAATGACTACTTTATCTTAAAAGCAGTTGCCTTAGGAGGCTCTGTAATATTCCTAACATCTACCAGAACATTTGGGGCTTTCAATAGCCTACATGTTAGCAAATCTTTGATGCTGAGGAGGAGCTGGTACTGTGGGCGATAGCCAATGTGGCATGGAGCCAAGTGTAGACTGTAGCATGGGAGGGGGGATGGTCAGCCTGGGAGACGCAGCTGGGAGCAACTGAGCCCGGCTGCAGTCACAGCACACACACCTCCTGGTACACATACACACACCACTCGCTCCATGTGCTGACACACCCTGGAGCTGCTAGCACAGTTTTGGCATGAGTAGTTACTCAAAAAGCCTCCATTTAATGAAGAGTAAACTTAAGTATATGAAAAGGGCCTCTGTAGAAGATCTGAAGGCCTAGCACATACTCTGTCATAGGCATGAGACTGAAGCAGTAAATGGGGCACATGTGACAGCAGCGCCTTTGATGTTGATAGAGAGGCGCACTGGAAAATATTCATTCATCCTTCAGAACCTCAAATCCACCCACACTGGAAATTGTCACTAACATCCTCCTGTCCAGGAATAACACATACTCTGACTTGTAAAGCTTGTCTTGTTCTTTGACTCTTGTCCTACAAAGAGGTCAAGAGGCAAAGAGAGGGCAGCTTAGGGTTCTAACAAAGCCAGGCTGAAAAACATCAGAACTGCACCGGGCAGAAAATGCTGAACACCAAAATGGTGACAAGTTAGGTGGATCATATTTTAAACAGTCTTTAAAAAATCATTGTCTCTCTTATACTCTGTTAATAAATCTCTATCAGGAGAGCCTCTTGGGCTTGAAATATCTTATACCCATTTTGAAGGATTGCAGAATCTCTCCTTCACTTAGTTATACTGCTTGACTTGTGACAAAGTCTTCTTCATATATCCCAGTAATAAAATTTAAAACAGCTGTATCTACCCTGTGCTAACTTCCTTTTTGGGGGGCCCATAAATTATCAATAGTTGCTTTGCTGTAGCCATTTCTCAAAAGATGAACTGTAAGATAATAAATTTGTGCTCTTTTAAGGCACTAAGTTTGTGTAAATATTATGAAAACAATACAAAGCAAATGTGACTAATATCAGGTGTGTACCCACAGCTCTGTTTACAAGCCTTTCTTCATGCACATGTACCTTTACTTTTGATATCCAATAGTAGCATACTCTTTTAAAAGTCATCTTATGTGGCAGTTAAATTCAACATGTAGTATCAACAATGCATGTAATTCAGTCGAAAAAACCCTAACACAAACAGCTATGACCAAGTTCATGTGTACCCAGGCAATGAGAACTACTTCCACTGACAATGACTATAATGCTATAAGACTCACCCCAATTTCAGAAAAAATAAATGCAAACAAACAGAATCAATGAAAAATGGAAGATAGGACTGACATCCCCTTCACTTCCTACCACCCCCTGAATCTCACTGGCTTTATGTGCTGGCCCTGTGGGCCCTGGCCTCACCTCCTAATTTCTTCCTTTGTAGATGGGAAAAATGATATCCTCTCCACAGGTCATTGTAAGAGTGAAGGCTGAAATCACATCATAAAAATAAAGAACCTTGAACATTGCAAGGTGACCAAGATGTCCCAGGGTGTCTAGTCTCCAGACAACAGTCCGCGGTACCCTCTCCATCTTTGCCCTCCCAGTCCACGTCCACCGGGTCCTCAGACCTTTCCTTCTCGATTTTTCTTTTCCAATGCCCTTCTATATGGTAATGCTCAATTATTTTAATAGTTTCCTAATGATTCTAATTCTGGCTGCTGTTCTTCCTTTCTTTCAGTCTTACAAAAGCCACATGGTTAGTTTTTCTAGAATAAAATCTTATCCATCTCTGTCTTCCTTGACAGGCAATCCCAAACTTTTAAATTTTGACTAAAAAGGTACAAACTCCTTATCTTGGCACCCAGGGCCCATATTGATGCTGCTGTATACCAAAACACAACGTAAACCCAGTGTGTCTTCACCGAGAGCATCGTCCACTCTCTCTTTTTCCCCTTTTTGTTGGAACTCAGCTCGGTATTTTGTTCCTCCATGAAACCTTTTTAAATCAACCAACCCAGTCTTTCTTGGCCCTCTCTGACCCACATGTCACACAATTAATGCCTCTTTGAGTTGTCTGATGTATCTAGGTCCACGCCCTAATCCTATGGGAATACAGTTACAGCCGATCATGAAAATCTTCCCAGGCTTTGTATTGCCTCTTCACTGTGTTATGATCACTCTGTATGGGCGATTTGCTAATGCATTTCACTTTTCCTAAAACACCTTTTCTTTCCACGTAATCTGTCCAAATCCTACTCACCTATCCAAGGTCAGCTCATTTTCTACCTTTCCCAAGAAATTAACAACCACTCTAGTTAATGCTATATGTACTTTGCGAGTTTTTAATGTCAGCAATGGAGCTCGTTTTGTGCCATACCTCTGTCTAGTTGATGTATGTAATTCACGGTTATTCCTCCAACCAAACTTCAGGCTTTAAGATAGGGATTGTTGGTGTACATTTTGGATATTAGATTTCTACCCTGGCCACATATTGCTTCGTGGCCTTAGGCAAGTCACTTAATCTCTAAATTTTCAATTTCCTTATTTGTAAAATGGAGAAAATGTATGAGAAAGAGCCCATTAAAATGCCTGACACGTAGTAAGTTCTTATTAAATATTTATTATTTACATAATATTAGTTTATAAGCTTCTGTCCCATTCCAACCCCCACCACTCTGTCTGTCCACATATACATAAAGACTATTCATTGCATTAATTATTTCATCCCTAAGCTGGTGTAATTCTAATCTTTAAAATGGTTTGTTGCTTACCACAGTGACCACCACTAATGATATGCTATCCAGAGGACAGATACTCCCACAGGCTGGTGCTTTGTTGTGATATAGGGAAGGAAAACACTGTCATTTTTTGATGTCAAGACTTATATTTTCCATGTATAATAAGACCTGCCTCTTTAGCAAGCATTGTGTGAGGTTCAAATAAGATAAACCACGTGAAAGTCTTTTATAGGCATTATAAGATACTGCATATTGTTATTATTCCAATGTTCTTATTTACAACTTTGTTTTAATTCCATTGTTTTCCCAGATGCAATAAAAGGGGCAACAACCCATTTTCAAAGGTCCCTCATTTACTCATCCATTCCCTTTTCCTTATTGACCTGTTGACTCCTAATAAAGGCAGAGTAAATACACTAGTGATAGGTGGGAGATTACAAAAATGTGATATTTCTACCCTTAAAGCACTTTACATTATCTTTCCCCCCCTTCTCACCTTTTACCTTAAGCCATCCTGTTTATCAACTGAACATTTTACGTGTCTGCACATGAGACAGGAGGGGGTGGGGAAAGAAGCTGAGTAGGTGACACTCGGGAGGACTCATCTATATGATCCACCTTATTGTACCATGTGAACCACAAGGACTGTGTTTATAGTGTGGCGAATCTTCTAGAGATGAAAAGTCTCAGCCCCAGAAAGCAATGCCAAATTATGAAAAATCTGGAGGCAGAAGAAAACCACCGAAGGGTATTCTTTAAAAAAAAAAAAGTATATTTACTGAAGACTCTGACCACATACCATTATGACTCATAGTAAAATGGTCCTTGATGATTCACAGCTACTTATATTTTTTAAAGCATGATAATTATCTTTACTGCTTAAATTAAGCTTTTTTATTTCCAAAAACAATTTTTTAAAACCCTTGAGGCTTTGTTGGATTTTTATTCCATTGTTTAATGTAAATAAGATTAAATACTCTGAGTCTTTCAAGTCTAACAGGAGACTTGGTTGCACTTTTGTAATACAGGATGTCTCTTGAGTTTCCATTCTAGATCACTTTTTGAAAGAATAAAAAGATTTCTTAAATTTCACGTTAGCTAGAAGGTAGAATTTTTAAACATATAACAATGCTATTTCTATGTACTTCAAACATGGAGCATTTAAATGTAAGGAAAGAAAGAGAGAAAGGGAGGGAGGGAAAAGTCTTTGAGATATTTTCACTGCCTTCACTTAAACAAGTATTAACAAATTTCAAAACCAATATCAATTTTATAGTAAATGAGTTTTGACATGTACACGGTTGTGGTTGTATTTTAAGTGAAAATGGCCTGGCCTGGGGCTAAGAATCTCAAGAGATATTAACCACTTCAGCTATTCTCACTGTTATACTTATTCTTTAATTAGTGAATTTATCTGATAGGTAGATTGGATGCAACTGAACCCTTCATTAAACAATTGAATTTATGTTTTAAAATCCTGAGAATTTTAGAATAAGAAAATAACCTAGCAAACTCTAGAGAATAGCTAAAGCATGTCCTCCAGACACCAGACTTGTTCCCTTTTATAAATCTATGCAGCTAACTTGGTACTTGGCCCATATGGTTTACTGTCCAGTAAGTTCTTTTTGAATTGTAAAGAAGTGACATAAAAATGAACAAAATTGAGAGATGACATGTGTGTTAGTGCATATGAATTTTAATAATCTCATCTGACTTAGTGGTCAGAAGACTGTACTTTGCCAAGAATTTCATTATTTAATGAACTAGCATTGATACTAATTTATACCTTTTGTTGACCAAGTGACCGTCTTCTCTACTTTTTTTTTTACTTGTTTAATAAATCTCTTATTTATGAAATAGGACTGTCTTCTCTGACTTTATAAATGTCTGAATATATTCTTTGTACCTGCCAACCTAGATAGAGATACATAATCAGAAATTTGCACGATGTTACAAATTAATTCAAAGGCAAGTTTCAAACGTACTAAAATGCTAAAACAAATGGCCACTCACAGCATTTTGTAGAATTTTAGTATAGCACACTCTATTCACATTGTCCTATGTGTCTGGAATATATTTAAAAGAAACAATGTCTCAGACACTTAGGACGCTATTGTGTTGTGAGAGTTAATTCCAGATTAGACCTTAATAATGATTTTAGTCCTTTTCTTTGATCATCATCTCTGCATTTCCTGAAAACTACTGAGAAGACAATTGATTGATCTACTGATAATAATAAATATACATTTTGAATATAACATTTGTTCAGATGTCTTTTATCATTTAACTTACGGTAGCCTTCTGTCATTTAACTGCTGAGTTTGGAAATAATACTTATCCTATTTTTCATGTAACATACGCAGAGGACTAGGTAATGAAAAAGGCATAAATGACTTTAATGTATACACAGAAATTTTGCTCAAGAGAAATGCAGTTATGCCTGAAAGAAATTACACATGTACAAAATTTGAAGAACGAGACTAGCACTGTAGTTGTATCGCTGACCACTATCAACATTACCTAATTAGCCGCTAGATTGTTTCTGCGTGTCTTTATATGCTGTTCAAGAAGAACACATTAGAACTTAAGAAGTGCCAACTATTGTTCTAAGTGCATTACATATAATCATCTAATCTTCCTACTAAGTTTTGAGATAGGTGTTATTTTTTTTTTTTTTATTGAGACAGAGTCTCACTATGTCACCCTGGGTATGTCACAACAACCTCAAACTCCTGGGCTTAAGCAATTCTCTTGCCTCAGCCTCCCAAAAAGGAATAAATGTTCCTTTTTATTTTATTTATTTATTTATTTTTTAAGACAGAGTCTCACTATGGCACCCTTGGTAAAGTGCTGTAACATCACAGCTCACAGCAACCTCAAACTCTTGGGCTTAAGCGATTCTCTCGCCTCAGCCTCCCAAGTAGCTGGGACTACAGGTGCCCGCCACAACGCCCAGCCATTTTGTTGTTGTTGTTGCAGTTGTCATTGTTGTTTAGCTGGCCCAGGCCGGTTTCTAACTCACCAGCTCCAGTGTATGTAGCTGGCGCCCTAGCCACTGAGCTATAGGCGCCACTGTGCTATATGTACTGAGCCAAGGTAGGTGTTGTTATTATTGTTCCCACTTTACAGATAAGAAAGCTGGGCTATCACGAAGTTAAAGCCAAGGTCTACACAGCTAACAGTATGTGAAGGACCTGGGATTTGAACCCAGCATTCTGGATTTTAAGTTTCTAAAAAGCAAGAATTGTTTTCAATGATTGTGCACTCTTGCCATAAATAATGAAGTATGTTGTATTTAGAGGCATTAACTAAGTATTTACTGAATAGAATCATGATAGCAGTAGAAATATCTTAGTATAGTATGCCCTTCTTTGGGAGCCACACTTAAGCTGTTGCTCCAAAGTAAACCAGAGACCAGAGATGCTGCCTTTAATTGATGTTTACTAGGGCAATCAGAGCTTTAATGAACTAAACAAAATGAAACATCATCACGCCTAGCTCTGTAACTTGGAAGCTGGGTAATCTTGGATAAGTCAACAAGCACTCTGAACCTCAGTTTCTTTGTCAGGAAATTAAGAATATTTAATAGCCTGGCTCGGCACCTGTAGCTCAGCGGCGAGGGTGCCAGCCACATACACCGGAGCTGGTGGTTCAAACCCAGCCTGGGCCAGCCAAACAACAATGACAACAACAACAAAAATAGCTGAGTATTGTGGTGAGCACCTGTAATCCCAGCTACTTGGGAGGCTGAGGCAAGAGAATCGCTTAAGCCCCAAAGTTTGAAGTTGTTGTGAGCTGTGATGCCACAGCACTCTACCAAGGGTGTCATAGTGAGACTCTGTCTCAAAAAAAAAAAAAAAAAAAAAAAAGAATATTTAATAGCCTGAGGAAGAAGTTTTGAGGATTAAAGATATGATAAAGCACTGCAGAAAGTAATGTATAGTAATCGTGTGATTGATAATAATTCCTGTGATGGGCTCAGTGCCTGTGGCTCAAGCGGCTAAGGTGCCAGCCACATACACCTGAGCTGGCGGGTTCGAATCCAGCCCAGGCCCACCAAACAATAATGACGGGTGCAACCAAAAAATAGCCGGGCTTTGTGGCTGGTGCCTGTAGTCCCTGCTACTTGGGAGACTGAGGCAGGAGAATCACTTGAGCCCAGGAGTTGGAGGTTGCTATGAGCTGTGATGCCACAGCACTCAACCTAGGGTGACAGCTTGAGGCTCTGTCTCAAAAAAAAATAAAAAAAATAAAAAATAATTCCTGTGATTGATGATGAAGATGATGAAGATGATGATGATGATTATTCTCATTAGCCCCAAAGCACCCCTCTAACTGATGGCACAAATGGAGCTGGAGCTTAGGTCTCCAGATTTCTAATCCAGCGCGTCCTGACACTCATTGTTGCTCTTCTCTTCTGTGGTCATCGGGGTAAACTCAATAACTTTTGCATCTATCTAATAGCACCATCATACTTTCAATGCATATCATTTTTAAGTTCTGCTTTTAAGCCTAGTTGTGAAAATAATTTTGTGATGTTGCAGGAGAACAAAGCAATTTGGTCTTTCTGATTAAGGAGCTCTACTGACACTACATCAGGGTTAAATTCACTCTGGAAAGCAGATGTTATTATATCAAAACCACAAAATGTTATCAGGGTGGTTCCCTCAGAAGGCTCTTACCGGCAAAAACTTCTGGCATTCACTATCAAAAAAATTAACATTTCTCTATTATAAGAGTTTATGGTAGAAACATTTAGAAAACACACAGAAAAAAATAAAATAAAATAAAAGCTTCCAAAACACTATTACTGTGGAAAAGCATAGGCCTGTGAAAGAAAGAAAGAAAGAAAGAGAAAGAGATGAGAGAGAGAGAGACAAGAAAAAAACAAAAAGCAAGGAATAGATTTTAAGTATATGCAATATTTGGATTTTACTTCTACAACAGACATTTTTTCATGTCATTAATATTCTGTACATCATCACCTTAAAATGCTGTGTGGGATTCTAGTGTATGGAAACGCAATAATATAATTTACTGAGCATATAGTTGTTTACAATTTTTTTTCACTATTATAAGGAATACTGCTATGAAGATTCCTGTGCATGGATACAGTTAAATCTTAGAATAATTTCTGGAAGTGAGATCACCCAGAGAAAGATTTTTAGTGCTTGCCAAACTGCTTCTGGAAGTGAGTTAACCCTACAAAAATAAATATTATCACTACAACCAATTTTCCCATTTGTTATTATTTTTTCTCTAAATGGCATCTTGCTAGGTTTTAAAAACTCTATTTCTTTCATTATAAAAGATACCCAAACTTTAAAATGTATCTGTTTTTGATGTTACCTTCTTTTTTTGTGAAGTGCCTATTCATATGCTAGATCACTTTTATGTTGGACATTTTTTATCATTTATCTGTGGACTTGCTATATGGTACTTTTTTGATATGTATGTAGCAATATTTTTTACCAGTCTTTTGATTGATAAGTTTTGATGTTTTTACCAAAATATGAAAATTACCCTTTTACTAAAGTCTCCCACATTGAATTACCTATAATTTTTACATAATTTAACCTGCTGCCTTTAGCACCAAACTTAGAGAGTCTCACTCTATCCAAAGATCATAAAAAATATTAACTGTAATTCTCTAGTACTTCAAGATTTTAGTTTTAACATTTGAGAATAATGTCCCTGAGATCTTTTCCTCCTTAGACAATTAGTCTTTTGTCAAGACATCATTTATTAAATAACTTCTCCATTTCCTGCTGACTTGAAATGCCACTTTGTTCACACTTTTCATTCTTCTTTCTCGTTGTGTCTGTTTATGGATCTTTTGTACTATTGTTCTGCTCATGCTCGTACAAATTTTACACTATTTTAATTAGGATGCCTTTATATTACTTTTTTAACAATTCATAAGAAAAATCTCCCATTGATTTTCATTTTCTAAAATTTCTTAGCAAATCTCCACTGTTTCTCCCAGATAAATTTAAGTCATTGTGATGTACACTCTTATAGCTAAGGATTAATTCATTCATCCACTAGTGACCTCATAAGAGATTGTTCTTTCATAATATTCTTAAAACTGCAATAATGTTGACAGGTAGAAAGAAACAAGGTTGTAAAATGGAACAGAAACTAGAGAAACAGTGGGAGATTGTTTCTCCATGTCTTTAATTCTAGGAAGGTCATTTGGATGAAGAGGGACATGAGAAGAAAGCATTAGACATATCCCTAGTTAGTCACAACATTTTGGTCATTTTCTCCACAATATTCCTAAAATTGTGAGCTATGTGACTCAGTCCCCCAAATCATGCTGTATTAAAATAGTGCAGTTTTAGGCTGGGTGCCGTGACTCAATCTGTAATCCTCACTGGGAGGAGGATTTGGGAGGCTGAAGCAGGAGGATCACTTGATGTCAGGAGTTTGAGATTAGCCTGAATAAGAGAGAGACCCATCTCCAGTAAAAATGGAAAATTAGCCAAGTGTCATGGCGAATATCTGCAGCCTCAGCTACTCAGGAGGCTGAGGCAGGAGGATCACTTGAACTCAGGAAGTTTGAGGTTATTGTGAGCAAGGCTGACACCATGGCACTCCAGCCTGGGCAACAGAGTAAAAATATGTCTAAAAAAAAAAAAAAAAAAAAAAAAAAAAATTGTGCAGTTTGAGAACCCAGAAAAATACATCCACTGTAAAACCATGAGGTATCAGATATGTCCTTACAGCATTCAAGGTACAGCTAACATTCCTGTGATTATGATACTGGACTTTCATCTTCAAGGGTTCTTGGTCTCAGTGATTGGAAGAATGAATCCACGGACCACAGATCAGTGGTAAGACAGGATTTATTTACAGAAAAGAAAAAAATACAAAAACACCAAAGCTCCTGGCAGAGAGAACCGAGGTTCAGGAACAAGCTCTCTTGCTCCCTCTCGCTGTCTCTCTCTGGGCTCTTTGTCCAGGGGTATATATAGTCGCATGGGGTCATTTAGCCTCAACTCTGTTGTTACATTTAGCAGGCTTGGGTCCTTAAAAGTTACGTTTAGCCAGAACTCAGTTAATGAATGGCTCCATTTCATTCCCAGGCCCAGGAAACTTACATGAAATTAATACATAAGGCCTAGGAAAGGTGTGGTTCCCTGTGCAGCCTGAAGTGCAAGAAGAGGAAGACCTAAGATGCTGGTGTCTCCCCGGCAGTTGTCAGGACCCACTGGCTACTGGAGCCTCCTACAGGCTCCCTGCCTACCTTGTAGCCCGCTGGTTCCTTTCCCGGCTTCGGCCGCAGGCTGAGCTGGCTGGAGCGCTACCTGTCTTGTATCAATTACAGAAAGCCTTCTCCATTCCCTTCAGACTTTGGCATCCTCCTATTCACTGAGAACTGAGATCAGACTGCCCTTTGGTATAATTGCCTTTTATTGTTGAGGGATGTGTGTTGCATGCGTGAGTGTGCATACGTGAGTGCATCTGTGTGTGTATTTGATGATATATGTATCCAATCTCTCCCACAGCAGATTGCAAACACCCTACCAGGCCACTGTGTTTTTATTTCCAACAAGGTTGTGTACTTATTTAATTGTAGTCACAATTTCATCAGTGTCTGGCATTGGACTTTAATTATTGCTTGATTTAAAATATCATAGATTTTATAAATAATGAACACTGATTGCATTCTGTTGGTAGCGGTCATGTAGAAGTCTTTAGCATGGAGGTTTTTATTTAATGATTTCTGATGGGAAATTGCAGATTAAAGCAAGATCATAGAATCTCCCCAACAACAAACTAGCAAAATGAATAAATTTGGACTAAAATTAGATAAGAAGTGAACATGATTTTATTAGGGCACATGACATTGTATAGATTCCAGACATAACCAGTAAGGAGTAAAAAAACGGTGAGTTGAAAAGTTTGTCAAGCAGGGTGTTTATTGATAGCTGTGGAAAAAGTCAAGGGACATTTAGTAGGTTTAGTAAAAGCACCTAAAATTAATGTAGGACCTTGGCTGTCACTGACGGCTGCCAGTACTAGCCATCTTACGGAGAGCTGTAAGAGGTGTAAGCCAAAGTCCAGATGGGTAAACCTCTGGCTAACTGGCATGGGCCACTCTCAAAAGACACTAAAAAACAAGGTTTCCCAGCAAGAACTGTCCAGCCCAGATTAGGCTCACTCTCCTTTTCTTCCTTCATCTTCTTGTCATTATATCACAGAAAAAAAGTGGATTGAAAGAGCAAAACGATCCTCAAGCATCAGCTCAGAAGGAAAAGAACAAATAGATCCCAGAGATAAGTGGGTATAGAGTTAGGGAGAACACACCCACACAAAATTATAGAAGGCAAAGTGTCTGAACTGAGCTAAGTTAAACATGACCAAAAATGAAGAGTAAAGTTTATCGTTTTAACCATTTTAAGTGGACAGTTCTGCGGCATTAAGTATATTAACATGATTGTGCAAGTCTCCACTATCCATCTCCAGAACTCTTCCATCATCCCGAACTGAAACTCTGTAACCATTAAACTGTAACGCCCAGTCCCCTCCTCGAGCCCTTAGTAATCACTATTCTACTTTTTCTGTCTATGAATTTAACTATTCTAGATGCCTCACATACATGGAATCATATAATATTTATTCTTTCATATCTGGTTAATTTCACCTAAGATAGTATTCTCAAGGTCATCCATGTGGTAGCATGTATCGATTTCACTTATTTTTAAGACTGAATAATATTTCATTGTATAGCTACACCATGTTTTGTTTATCCATTTGTTGATGGACATATTGGGCTGTTTCTACCTTTCGGTTGCAATGAACACTGATGTATAAATATCCGTTCAAGTCTCTGTTTTCAATACTTTTAGGTAGAGATCTACAAGAGGAATTGATGGGTCATGTGGTAATTCTATTTTTTTTTTTTTTTTGAGAAAATGTAGTATTGTTTTCCAGAGCAACTGTACCATTTTACATTTCTGATAGCAATGCACAAGGGTCCTAATTTCTCCATTTCCTCACCAATACTTTATGTATACACTTTTTACATATATATTTCTTTATATATGTAAAATGGCCATTCTAATGGCTGTGAAGTAGTATCTTATTATGGTTTTAATTTGCATTTTCCCAATGATTAGTAATAGTTAAGCATCTTTTCACATATTTATTAGCTATTTGTATATATTCTTTGGAGAAATGTTTATTCAAGTCCTTTGGTTATTTCTTTATTTATTTATTTTTGAGACAGAGTCTCACTGTGTCACCCTCAGTAGAGTGCTATGGCATCACAGCTCACAGCAACATCAAACTCTTGGGTTTAAGTGATTCACTTGCCTCAGCCTCCCAAGTAGCTGGGACTACAGACACCTGCCATGACACCCAGCTATTTTTTTGTTACAGTTGCCATTGTTATTTAGCTGACCACCCTCAGTGTATGTGGCTGGCGCCGAAACCACTGCGCTACAGGCGCTGAGCCCCTTTACTTATTTTTGGATTGAGTTGCTTTTATTGCAGAGTTGTAGTTCTTTATAGTATATTCTGGGTGTTAATCCCTGATAAAATATATGATTTGCAAGTATTTTCTCCATTCTGTGGGTTGCCCTTTCACTCTGCTGATTGTGTTCCTTGATGTGCAAAAAAGCTTTTAACCTTGATGAACTCTCATTTGTCTATTTCTTATTTTTTAGCCTATGCCTTTGGTATCCTATCTTAAAATCCTTGCCAAATCCAATGTCGTAAAGTTCTTCCTTTATGTTTTCTTCTAAGAGTCTTATAGGTTTAGCTCTTATGTGTAGGTCTTTGATCCACTTTGAGTTAATTTTTGAATATGATGTAAAGACCCAACTTCATTCTTTTGCATGAGAAGTCATGAATTTTTAGTAAGTGGAATCATCTAGCAGGTCTGGCTCTGATATTAAAAGCTCACCCAGGAGAAAGTAAAATGAGATTCTATGTGCCCTGATAGACCATTGTAACATAGTGACCCCGAGCTGTCGGGGAGCCAGTCTTCCCCTGCGCCTCCTCATCACTTCCTGAAGCTGCTGCAGGCTGGTACAAGAGCTGCTTTTTTTTTTTCTTTAAACATCTAGAGGCACCTGTTCTTTGAAGTGGGTGTCAGCTGCAGATGTAACACCCATCATCACATGACATCTGTTTTTAGTTAGTGGAAAATGCTGCAATGCTTACTTGCCTCCCTGTTAAAAATCCACAAGCTTTAAATTTTCCCACAAGGGATAATTACTTTTTTCTCAAATAATTCTTTCTCTTTTTTATATCAGAAGACATCTTTTTGGTATTTAAATATACTGTTTTTTATCTCCCCTATTTTAAGTGGAAATAAGTGTAGTGTAATGGCATATTTAAAAATAGCATGTTACAAGCTAGTTGTTAGATTGGAAACATCAAAAATTCTTGGCAGTTTCCCACTAGAAAACCAAATGAATGATCAACTTAGAGGCCACCAGCAGCAAATAGCCACATACCACAAAAATGCAATATTATAGCTCAGTGGGTAGGGTGCCGGCCATATACACCCAGGCTGGAGAGTTTGAACCCAACCCGCACCAGCTAAGTAACAATGACAACTGCAACAGAAAAAATGGCCGGGCGTGGTGGGCACCTATAGTCCCAGCTACTTGGGAGGCTGAGGCAAGAGAATCGCTTAAGCCCAAGAATTTGAGGTTGCTGTGAGCTGTGATGCCATAGCACTCCACTGAGGGCGACAGAGTGAGACTCTGTCTCAAAAAAAAAGAATTCATTTTCATTTTCACCCATCTTGTCTCCAAATTGATAGTAGCTCCTTCTCCTGTTGCTCAGTCAAGTTTTTGCCTTCTGTGAAACAATGCCTTAATTGCCCCTTATCCAGCTTTTTTCTATACATGTATCCAGGATCACCATGAATAATCCAACAATAACAAATATTTATCATCTGTTTGGATTGACCCAAACAGACCCTGTGATAAGAATCTGAGGGTATAGTGTTTACTTAAGAGGTGCAAACTAGTAGGGGAGTAGGGAAATATATAAAGGAGGAGAAGACAGCCAAGAAACGGTGTGTAAGTAGGACAGCCACCGTAGTCTCAGAATAACTCCCCTCCTACCCTACCTTACTCTCCCCACCCACCAACCCACATGTACACATTGAAGGGCAAGGGAACTGTATTTATGCATCAAATGATGAGAATCACCAGTTGACAGCTTCTCTGTGGCAGGTGTGGGCATAAATCCTCCAACCTAATGAAGAGCATGGGTAGAATGGCCTTGTACAGTTTCTGAAAGGCGTCCTTGAACTTGGAGATTCAGAAATTGGCAGTTTGAAGTTGGCCAGAACACATTTAAATGGGACGTGTATAATCCAAACAATCTGGGAGGCACTGACAGCATTGGCTATGTTTGAGTACCTTCTTTGTCCCAGGAACTGTTCTAAGTGCTAAGGAGATTGGCCATAAACAAAAATCAAGGCTTATAAAGTTTATCTTCTGGTCAAGGGAGACAAACAATAAACAAGCATATAATATACAATGAAAGATGGTAAGTGCTATAAAAAATGAAGCCAGTTATAGGAATAAAGAGGAAGTTAATGTTGCTGGCTAGATTATAGCGAGAAAGCAGGAGGTAGAGTCAATATATCAGGTGGGAGTGAGATCCCATAGGGTCTTGTAGACCACAGTCAGGAGGTGATGTATAGTATTATGTTGTCAGAGAGAAAGAAAGGGGAGTCTTTTTAGTAGAGAAGTGATTTGATCTGTGGCATCGCCAATCAAAATTGGGTCGTTGCCATACTGTTTCTATTCTTAACCCTAAAACACCAAAAATAATACAGCAAACACATGATCACCCATCCATTCACCCATAAATTAAGAAAGCTGTTTAGAGTTGAATAGTTCTTCCCCCACTCACCCACTGCCATCTGGGACACGCTGCTGTGGGATTGTGGCCAGTGAGAGATAGCTCTCAAGAAAAAGAACAAGGCAGAGAGAGCAAGGAAAAGATGTTGGCCAACCTGATGATCACCACCCTCATTTTTCCTTTTTCATTCCTCTTCAGTTCTTTTCTCCAGATCTCTGCCACAAAGAGCTTCACGTAGTTCTTGACACTAGAAGGTGACACTACAGTTCTTGACACACAGAAGGCATTTAATAAACATTAGTAGACTGTAAAAAAATTGATGTTAATTTATGCCAAGTAAGTGAAGCAGGCTTTAAGAAAAAGATCAGTAATGATGGAAAATGGACATGAACATAAACAGCACAATATGTGCAGGCTGGACAAAAAAAAATCACACAAGGACCTACTCAGGCCCTGGAATGCTAAGACCACAGGCCAGGGGTCACCATGGTGAGTGATTTTATCTCCCTCGTGCTAGAAGGTGAAACTATTGTGATTGTTGAAAAGGGGCGTGGTGAACAAGGAGACAGAATCGAAGCTTCTTCCAGGATATTGAAATATGTCTATAAAATATTTCTCCCTCCAGGAAGAACAAGAAACACTAGAAGCACTTCTGCTGGGAGAGCTGCGTCCAGGCAACCATAGATTCCATGGTGCAGAATGGAAGACATGGAAAAAAAGGACCTCAGGGCTCCGTTCTATCATGAGAAGATAGCAGAAAAGTTTAAATTGTGGGCCATTGAGACGGATTTTTTTTTCTGCTGTTTATTCTTCTATTAAAGTCAGGAAAGGAGAGGAATCATCTTTACATCTCTGAAAGAGAGCGTTCATGGTGGCAGTGACGAAGGGTAATTTTGTTCATGGCAAATATGAGTGCAAGGGACAGAAGTTTGGTGATGGGAAAGGAAAAAAGCCCCAGAGAACTTTACAGTTCTGCCCATCCTGAGATGCTGGACAGCTGTCATGCTGGGGCCTTCTGATGGGAAGCTGGAGGACCTCAGCTTGCATTCCAAAGGTTAGAGAGGAGAGAATAATTTGAGCAGGTGGTTAGCCGGATCATCAGCGACGATGGTGGAAGAAGGCTTTCTTTATCTGACCATTGTCTAGAATTTGCAGACCGAGACCTTTGGGGAACTACGCTTTCCTTGATAATTCATAAAAAGTGGGGTTAAGAGAACATTCCCTTCTGCCCAGAATAATTAAGGTGTCACATTTAGATTGAATAACAAGCCTGTCCAGGTAGGGAACAATCCTCCTGAGTATAGGAGCCAACTAGTCATCAAGTTAACAGAAGGAACAACAATGCTTCCTTGGAGGGTCCTCAGAGTCTTCCTTTACCACTAAAACGTGTATGTGGATAGTCTCATCATGAAAAATATTTAGCCAATAGAATCTTATCTACTCTTTAATTTGCTTTTCTTAATCTTTTTCTTTTTTTTTTTTTCTTTTTTTTGAGACAGAGTCTCAGTATGTCACCCTTGGTAGAGTGCTGTGTCATCACAGCTCACAGCAATCTAAGACTCATGGGCTTAAGTGATTCTCTTGCCTCAGCCTCCCAGTAGCTGTTTTCTTCATCTTGTTCATAACTGCAACCATGGTGTACTTTTTTTCTGGGTTGTAATCCATCTGGTTTGGCTAACTTTAGCAAACTATCTGTTTTCAACAGAAAGCAGTCCAACATGTCTAGTTCTCAAATTGAGATTCTTGTTGAAGATTAAATTGAGGTTCACTCTGTGAGTAGCACTGCAAGGATAATTCCTTATTTAGAAATTGCAGTCGTAACATGTATAGTCTATGAACAGTCTTCGGTTGCCCAACTATATGCCTCCATTCCCATAGATACAGTACTAGGATGCAAGGAGAAATGGGGGAGGGATTACAAATAAATAAAAGTGGTTTGATAGCTTTTGTAGAGAGTAGAATTTCTACTAGGAACAACAGAATCATGGCTAGTAATACATTTTACAGAAAACTTATAATCAAATAGCCCTGATTGAGCTATTTGGGTGTATATCCCAATCTAGGGGTCACCAGAATTCAGAATTTTTCCACTTACTTTCATTCTTACAGGAAAAAGATAAATTATATTTTACTACTAGAACAAAGACCTCTGTTTCTTTCCCCAAAAAAGTTCTAGAAGGAAAAAGAATTTAACAGAGAAATACAGAGGGGTGAAATATTCTCAAATATTCAAACTTCACTAAAAAGACTTCCTTTGAGAAGCCAACTTGCCTCTAAGTTTATATCATCATTATTCTATTTCCATAAATACTAGGAATGATAAATAATAATCTTCATATAATGCAAACATAAACAGCATTTGCTTAATAAAGTGCTGAAAATTCTGCCTCAAATTTGCAATCATTAAGCTCACTGTCTCCCTAGGCTTGGAATGACTCATTTGTTGGGAATAAAGGAAAGGAATTAGGAAAAAAAATCCTTGGTTTCCCCATAATATAGTGTGCATGTCATAAAAGTGATAAGAAAATGGGAAATTGTGGTACACATTAGCTGAACTGCATACTGCTTTAACAGAGACACGACATCTTACTCAACTTGTTCTTTGCAGATTCTTCCGCAGTGCTGAGCTAATAGTTTATGGAACAGCAGATCCTCATTATTAGAGGATAACCTGTCCTGGAAACATGTCACTTAAAATGAACCTATTTAAAATAGGGAACAAGACATAACATAACATAACATAACATACAAAGGTTTGATTCTCTTATTTTGAAAAATGGAAAACTTATAAAACTAAGTACTTGTATTTTATAGTATATAGATTAAAATTGTAGCTATGCAGTAGTTCTTAGAACAAAGAATAAACCCAATGTTCTTCCCTTTTAAAGTAATTTTTCTGACAAAGATGTGGCCTAGGATATGATATTTATTTGAGTTTTGCATAATGATCATAATAAGAGTCATTAAAAGTTACTCAAGACCTTTATTTTTTCAAAATGATCTCATAATACAATGATATACAAATAAGGCTCTCTGAGATGCATGCTATGTAATCATTCTCATCAATTATTTCTTCTTTAATTACTAATTGATGTAATTCTACCATATCTTCATTTGCCAATAGCCATGCCTATAAATTGGGGTCATTTTTTCCATTTTATGTTAATAATTTTATTAACTTTATCTTAAGGTTTCCAATTTCACTTCATAATCAATATGCATATTATTAGATGTTTATAACATCTAAGTACTGGTTAAGAAACTCATCACCAAAAATGTTGATGTGATGGAGATCTATTCATATAGAATTCAGAGAGAATATATTAATATGTTGGATTTTGATAACTTTAGCATCTCTGTGCAACCCTCTTTTCTTTGAAGCATCAGACACAAAAAACAAGAGAAGAAAAGCCTTTTTATATCTTCAATAAATGCCTATAAAGTTAATGAATGACAATAAGCAAATATGAAATAAATGCTCAAGTACACACAATACAGTTCATAAACTGTACTAGGTATGGAAGTTGGTATATGGACTAAGGTGTGAAAACTTTCAAGACTTAAAATTGAAAGTGTTGCGAACGCTTTTACATTGAAACACTTTATCACCAGCAAATGTACCACAAAATACAGCTCAAAATATGAAATTATATGGGCCTATGGAGAAACAGTTTTCTACAGTCTGCAGTTCTTAGTCTTAGAATCAGTAGCATTTAGCCAAACACATACTTTTATTATGACTATTTTCATCTAATGGATAGACCATCTTTAGGATCTTTCTGAATATTTTAATGTCCCATTAAGAGAGAAGTCTGGGCTAGCCTACCAGTTTAATGGTAACTATGATAACCATTTACTCATCTCTGTTCCTCAGAAAGCATTCAGGCTGCTGAGAAATGGATCAAGCCATTTGTGTGCTAGCCATGGGCACCCAAGTTATATGAAGCATGCATAAGGAATCTAATTAAATCCTAGAGACCTGATGATAAAACAAACAAACAAAAAAAAAAAAAAAATGCTGTGTGTTGTGCTTACAAGCAATCAGCAATACTTTGCAAGATAAACAGTATATAAGAAAACCAAACCTAAGGAGATGTTTCTGGTTCAACCTGAGACTAGAACACAGCAAAAGATAACTTACATGAGGTGGCACATGTGACTCAAGGAGTAAGTCCCATATACTGGCGGTGGCGGGTTCAAACCCGGCCCTGGCCAAAAATTGCAACAACAACAAAAAAGATAACTTATATGACAAGCAAAAGATATCATCTTTTCTAAACTTATTTTGATAGACTACATAACCCCACACTGGGTATTGCGACTGCTATTTATTGAGGCCAATTATCTGTCAGGTTCTTCACATAGCCCATTTTAAATAATTACCTGAGCAAGGCAGAAATCCTCTACTTTCTAGTTTTCTTACATACAGCCCTATTTCACCTGAAATTGGGATCTTTCTGTATCTATATGGATTGATGTAGGGTGTCTCATCTTATTTTTTCCAAATCATTTACTAAATTTCCCAATAACATTTATCGCCTTAGATTTAAATTCCCATGTTCATCATATTTATATGCAAATAGAGTTGACTTCCGGGCTAAGTATTTGGCTTTTTTTTTTTTTTTTGCCTATTTGGCTCTCTTTATCTTCATGTCCACTTAAGCACCCGCATCATGCTATTTTTATTAGTAAAACTTCATCATATTTTGTTTGCTTTTTGTTTTTGCAGTTTTTGGCTGGGGCTGGGTTTGAACCCACCACCTCTGGCATATGGGGCCAGCACCCTACTCCTTTGAGCCACAGGTGCCGCCCATATGTTTTCATATATAGTAATGCAAGTTCCAGTGATTGCAATTTCTGTCATAAGTTATTAAATATTTTGGCATATTTTCTTTTTAAATTTTGTAATCAACTTCCAGGGGGATTTCTGAAATAAAGCTTATTAAATATTCTGATAATAGTTATAATTTCTTTAAACTTATACATTAATTGTAGAATTAAAATATTTTTTACAATATTGAGTCTTCTCCTCTAGGAACATGGCTAACTGCTCCAATTTTTTTCAAGTTTGCCTGGACAACTTTAAGAAAAGTTTTACACTTTTCTTTCTATAAGCATTAGCATTTATTATTTAATTTAATTAATATTTAAATATTTTTATATTGTTTTATTATTCCTCTTGTTAAAAAGGCTTTTTTGCCTTTTATATTTTTTATAGCTGGGATAGAGACACTATCTTTGTATGTTAATCCCATATTTGGCCACTTTATTGGACTCTTGTATTAGTTACTATAGTTCATACATTGATTTTTTTTATTGTCTATATTGGAGATACTATCTTTCATAAAAGGCATTTTATCTCTTCCATTTCAATATTTATATTTTCAATTTCTTTTTCTCTGAGTATTTTTCAAGACCTTTAGTACATATTGAATGGTGGTAGTTTAGCAAAAAAAAAAAAAAAAAAAAAAGGGGTGACACCTGTGGCTCAGTGAGTACGGCGCCAGCCCCATATACCAAGGGTGGCGGGTTCAAACCCAGCCCCAGCCAAAATGCAACAAAAAATAGACAGGCATTGTGGCAGGTGCCTGTGGTCCCAGCTACTCGGGAGGCTGAGGCAGGAGAATCACCTAAGCCCAAGAGCTGGAGGTTGTTGTGAGCTGTGATGCCATAGCACTCTACCAAGGGCAACAAAGTGAGACTCTGTCTCTAAAAAAAAACCTTGTATTTGTAGGAATTCATCTACTATTTCACCATAAGAATGTTGGCTATCGATTCTTGCTTGATAAGGTCCCAGTTTATCAACATCTCCTATCTTTATGAGGTTTTTTTGGTTTTTGTTTACCAGTAAATGCTTTTCTTTTTCACATCTGTTGAGATAATTATAACATACATGTTTTCTCTTTATAGGTTGGGTCTTACAGCTGGCCTAAGAGTTTGTTATAAACATTACTCTCAAAGAAGTTTATAACTGCTGTTTTCCTTTTTCACAGCAGTAAGTTCAGGGATACAGTTGGAACAGGATGTGCATCTTCAAGAGACTGACTCTACCACACTATCTTGCACTGTGCCAGGAAGTCCAGTATGCATGGAGCTCCATCAGAACTGGTGATAAATCTGATGCCGTGGCATCCTGAACCTATCCACTTTGGCCTGTAGAATTGTTAACAGCCTCACGAGTACAAGGCTTGGCTTGAAGGGGGTCAGTTGAACTTTAGGCGTTCTCATGTGACTCTCACTCTTTTAGATTTACTATCTGCAATTGCACATCTGCCAGTGACCTCTGTCTGTTACTGGAGAATGCTGCTGGCCTCTTTGCTATGTATCCTGATCACCCTCACTTCCTTCTGTAGCTTCTAGATAAGTAAATTTTCTTGATTTATCAGGAAGTATCTTTGGCTGTTCTCTTAGTCAATTCAGTTTTACTACTGACATTTATCAACATGGTGGGTGTGAGAACTTTTAATCTAATAAGTTATGTAAATACATTTTCTAATGAGTCTTGCATTGCTGAAATAAATCCAACCGGTTTACAAGATTTTTATTTTTTTATATACTACTAGAACCAAACACAGGTATGAATTTATTACACAATAAACATTACTTCTCAAATCATTGTGGAAAAAATGGGCTTTTCAGTATATGGTGTTAGGAAAAGTAGATAGGATATAGAAAAATATTAAATTGGGTTCACCTTTTATAGTACTATACATACACCCACGTACTCTACAAATATATCAACAATTGACTGTGAACCATCCTTCGTATTAACCTGGATGGAAGTGGAAGACATTATTCTTAATAAAGCATCACAAGAATGGAGAAGCATGAATCCTATGTACTCAATTTTAATATGAGGACAATTAATGACAATTAAGGTTATGGGGGGAGGAAGCAGAAAGAGGGAAGAAGGGAGGGGGGTGGGGCCTTGGTGTGTGCCACACTTTCT